>JAAGNO010016152.1:31717-44550 GCA_033439905.1 Ceryle rudis
CACAGAGCACTGGAACAGGCTCCCCAGAGAGGTTGTGGAGTCTCCTTCTCTGGAGATTTTCAAGACCCGCCTGGATGTGTTCCTGTGTGACCTGTGCTGGATTATATGGCCCTACTCTGGCAGGGGGGTTGGACTTGAAGATCTACAGGGTCTCTTCCAACCCCTGACACCCTGTGATAACCTGTGATACCTGTGAAGGGCTGGCGTGCATTTGTGAAAGGGTGGGAGGCCAGTCTTGTATTCTTGAGTTTTACATGGGGTTTACAAGTATGAAGTACAATGTCATTCTTAGAGAAGAATCACAGATATTTCTTCTTGGATTTGTTTGGTGGTCGGTGGTTGTTTTTTTAATGAAATCTTTGGTATGCTTTCCACTTCCTTAGTACTTACACATCGGTTATTTAGAGTCTCAGCTCTGTGTGATGTTTATTTCAGTCAGGTTTTTCATTCTTAGAAGTTCTGGTTACTGTGTAGAAGGCTGCTCCTTTGCTTCATCACAGAATTTTTCCCTGAGTATTTCAAAACTTTTGATAAATTCCCCTGTAATTAATTCATGGAATATTTTACTGAATACCTGTGATTGGTAGGTCTTTTTTTAAAAAAGGATTGTTGAGCAAAGAGTGTTAAAAAGGAGTCATGTCATAAACTATAGACACCCCTGTAACCTGCTCCCTCTCCTAGGCTAATCAGAAACCTATTCTCCTCTTGGATATCTAGTTTTCTTCATGTTCTCTTTCAAGCGATTCTTTTTTGTTTTGTTTTGGTTTTGGTTTTGTTTCTTGTTTTCCAGTTTGGTTTTCACTAGGGAAAAAGAGTCATTAAAAAATAAGGCAAAACAACTTTAAGTATTCCCAACTGTTATTCTATTGTGTGTCTTTATACTTTTTGGAAATAGATACATGCATGTAATACGTATGATATGTACATATAATATTTACAGAGATTCTAAAAGCAGGCAGATGACATTAGACTCACCTCCAAACCCCTGTAGACAATTACTTGACATGATTTCTGGTTGTGCCAAGTGTCAGGAGCTCTTTATTTGCTGCTTGAAAGAAGTGCAGTTGCTGCCCTTACCTACACGGCCTATTATCATAGAATCATAGAAATGTCTGGGTTGGAAGGGACCTCTAGAGGTCATCTAGTCCAACCCCCCTGCTGAGAGCAGGGGCATCCTCAACTAGAGCAGGTTGCTCAGAGCTTCATCAAGCCTCACCTTGAATGTCTCCAGGGATGGGGCTTCAACGACGTCCCTGGGCAACCTGTTCTAGTGTTCTACCACCCTCATGGTAAAGAACTTCTTCCTTACATCAAATCTAAATCCACTCTTTTCTAATTTAAAACCATTTCCCCTTGTCCTTTTACTACAGACATTTGTAAACAGGCCTCTCCAGTCTTTTTGTAAGCTCCCTTCAGGTACTGGAAGGTCACCATTAGGTCTTCCCAGAGCCTTCTCTTAAGGCTGAACAATGCCAGCTCCCTCAGCCTGTCCTTGTAGGGAGGTTTTCCAGCCCCCTGATCATCCCTGTGCCCTCCTCGGGACCCACTCCATCAGGTCCATGTCCTTCCTGTGCTGAGGGCTCCAGAGCTGGATGCAGTATTCCAGGTGAGGTCTCACCAGGGCAGAGGAGAGGGGCAGAATCACCTCTCTTGATCTGCTGGCCACACTTCTTTTGATGCAGCCCAGGATGTGATTGGCCTTCTGGGCTGCAAGCACACACTACTCATGTCCAACCTCTCGTCTATCAGCACCCCCAAATCCTTTTCTGCAGGGCTGCTCTCTGTCTCCTCATCCCCAAGCCTGTATTGATAGTGGGGATTTTTCCAGCCCAGGATACTATAACTAGGAAAGAAAATCTGAGGATTCCAGGAACTGCTGGAGGTCCTTCTTGAAACCTCACAGCAAAACAGGAGATGGCACCTTGCCAGACTGGCAGCCCCCTGATCGAGACATCTAGCTTGTGTTTAGGGATTGTTCATATATGCCTTTCTCATTTCATAAAGGAAGGCATTAATAATTCCTGGCAGGGGACAAGTACTTCCCCCTCTAGCTCTTTGCCACCCATGAGGATCACAGAATAAAGCCTCCAGTGAAGGACACTGTCTGACACTCAAACAGTGGAGATTTTTGTCTGTGGCTCTACAGCAGCCAACAGGCAGCTGTGAGAAGATGCCTAAGTCTGGCACTTCTCATGCCTGCCCACACTGTGACTCTGGCTGCCTCACTGTGCATTACTTGCAGTGTAATTTGGGTGGTCGTATGAGGTGACACAACAACCTTGTAGTTATCACTGTCTACTCAGGGGCTGAAGGACAGCATGTGCTGGTGATCCCTGCCAGCAGAGCGGCTGGTACATGGGCTACACAGCTCATGAGCTCAGTCTGCCAGCTGGGTGGCCTCTCCAGCAGCATGCAGTAGGCAGGATGAATGCCCCCCTTCCTCACCCCAGCTGCAGGCATTTTTGCTTCCAGACTCATGCTCATGTGGGATTTTTGAGAGTAGCCCCTCTCCTGCCTCCAACCAGGTGTATGGTTTAGGTTGGAATGGAGTCTCCGCTCTTGCATTGAGCAATGCAAATGGATGTTTGTGGGTTTCAGGGAGGCAGTTATCCTGTCTTCCCCAGCCTACACTGTGCAGAGACATTGCTTGCACACATCCAGCAGGCATGTTACAAGATGTGGAACAAAACCCAGAACTTATCCTTAGCTACTACTGCAAATGCTGCCTCAGTGGCCCTTTGGCCAAAAGCTTTGGATGACCATCTATACTCTGTTACTGCACTGTATCTGACATAACTGTAATTACATCCTGTACTTCATTACTTGATAAATCTTAACTCTTTTTATATGAAGGATCATTGTGACTACCAATCTGGTAAACACTGTTTTAATTTCTGAAGCAGAAAAAGAAGGGTGAATAGTGAGCTTGAAATGATTCACTTAAGTTTTCAATGTGATGCAGAAATTCCAAGTGCTCATGGTGTTGAGACTGCCTGTGGGGAAAAGAAAAATAAAATGGTTTTTGTTGTTCATGTATTCAAAATAAAGATGTTTCTCATCAACACAATAGGAAAATCATCAGACAACTCTTCCGAAATTGTTTGGTGACTTTTTTAGCCTGTCAAATGTTAGTGAAGACAAAACAAAATAAATTATCAAATGTTATGAGAATTGGTATGAAAACTAAAAGGATGGGGTTTTTTATTATCAGGATGGATTTCTTAGCATGAGAAAAGAAGTAGTAAAATGAATTTGACCCATCCAATGTAATGCATGCACTTAGGTTGACATGACGGGGTAAGATAGACTTCTGCCAGTCACCCTGTTTGCATCTTGCAGAAGATGTTTTATGTGTATATATACATGCATACTGGCTGCATCACTTCTTTTCCCTTGGTCTATGCTCTACTCATGAAATTATATGTGCCATTTTGGTTTACATAAAAATTTTTTAGTATAACAGAAACACAGACCCACTATGTAGCCTGTGGTTCTCTCTATGAAATTTTAGATCATTAGTTTCAATGTTTCAGAGCTTCAGGCACTGCTTTGCAGTGATGGTCTAGTGAGCTGTTACCCATAGCAGTTAAAACATGTAAGACTGCTTTAAAAATGTAGTATTTGCAAGAAATAAAACAGTCATTCAAATCTGTTGGGAAAGTTTGCCAACATAGCTACAGTATCTTCTCATCCACTCCCTGCCTCCATTATTGATCATAATGGGGAAAATGTATTCAATGGAAATTACTCATGCTGGGTGACTGTAATTTTGTAAGGGAAGGTCACAGAATAAATTAAAATTAGCTTTATATGATTTTGCTTTGTAATTTGAGACAATCCCTTAACTGGTGTAAAATGGCAAGCTTTGATGAGTTCAAGAGCGGTAAACAAATTCACTCTGGCTGAGCAGCTCTGGAATGGAGATGCAATCAGAAATGTGACACCTTTAAGTCAATTAACGTGAAATTTGCTGTTGGTCAGATTTCTTTAGCTATCTTTAAAAAGATTTTTTTTTTTTTTTCAAGATCAGTTAGGTTTCATGGAAGAAATCCCATCCTTACTGAAATCAATGGAGAAAAAGACACACTGCTGTCTTTGCTGGAGCGTATGCAGAATTGATGCCTTCATATGTTTGCAACAAAAATGAAGGGAATGGAGGGAGAAAAACAATCAGTGGCTACCCTACAGTTCTTAAGTCAGAAGATAACTGTGTTACACTTTGTGTTTGCATATCATGCAGGTATCCTGATCTCGTTCACACTGAACACCTGATGCTCACAGAATATCAAGGGGAGTTTTAATAGTCTCAGAAGCCAAAGGCTTACACTTCAGTAGTGTATCATGAAACTATATGGAGGAGCAAAGAATTAAATCTACTGAGGATGTGGTGTTTTTATAAAAATACTGGATAAGTGGCCAAAAAGTTATAAAGAAATGCTGCATCCAAGTATGACTGCTGCATGCTTGGGGACTTGAATGAGAGGCAAAAGGCAGTGGAGAGATAATCAGTAGTCAAGTCTGTCTGCATTTAGCACCAGTGCGTGAAGCCATTGCAAGGTCTCATGCACTGCCTAAGCTACGTGAGTGCTCATACAAACATGGTTACACAAGCGCCTCGCGATGCAATGATTTTTAAACTTTTGAAAGAGTTTATGGGCTTTGATTTGTTATTTATTTATTTATGCTAATTTTTCTTAGATTGCTTTTTGGAGTCCCAATTTCTAGAATTATACAATCTTTATTCTAAGGTGGCCTTGCAGATGGACTTAGCCATAAATCTGTGTATAGGATGTTCAAGGATGTCATGTAAACCTTGCAGCCTAGAAAGCCGTGGTTATTCTACTAAGGGGAACTGCAGCTACTAATATCTGTGAGTCAAATAAACCTCCAGCTTATTATTGCGTTGCTATTTAAAAATATGGAACAAACATCTCTCTTTGAATAATAACAGAAAAGTTGATTGTTCCATGCCTCAGGGGCATGAGTTTCAGAGGTCAGTAGTGGCAGCAAAAAAACATTGAAATAAAATGAAAATGTTGGAGGTTTGGGAACTTTCTGAAAAATAATTCATCTTCAGTTTCATCCCAGCAGGGCCTGGGGATCTGGAAAATATTCTTAATCTACCAGACATTTGCAGAGTTAATGCTCTTCAAAAAAATAAATGTTTTCATATGATTCCTAATTATATTCTTTTCTAATGAATGGAGACAATTTCAGATGATTTGTGGCAGGAGATAGACAGAAATGATGAAAAATCAAATGTGAACAATGTACGCTGATGACTATCCTTGAGTCTCTGCAGAGGGATTATTACTGCCTTTTACCAGACATAGTGTGGAAAGTGTATCAGTGAATTCATAAAAGCTCGTTCTACATTTCTTCTCATTTCACTAAGAATACAAAGATTAATCTTTATTTAACTCCCTTTTCTCTAAAGCAAGTCCATTAGCAAGTCAAGAATCAAGCTATCATGATAGACATCCTCAGTGCTGTCATACACGGATGTTTTCCTTCCCATCCATCCACAGTCTATAGAGATGCTACTGACAGCCAGCACTGGCTCTTCTCCTGCATGTAAAACCTTGCAGAGCCCAGGACTAGTACGCACTGTCTTCCAGCATATCACAGGACAAGTCTCACTAGTATTGAGGTATTAATGTTTAACCTGACTTTGTAGTGAAGTACATGAGGACATCAGGTACATGTGAGAGGAGACACCAGCTACTCTAGCCTCCTGCTCAAAGCAGGGCTAAATTACTCCAGGTTGCTCAGAGCCTTATCCAGGCTAGTTTTAAATACCTCCAAACACAGAGGTGGCACTGCCTTTCTGGGCCCTGCTCCCTCTGTGAAATCTTCTTTCCTTGTGTCAGGTTGGAGCTTCTTTTGCTGCAACCTGTGACCATTGCCTTGTCCTTTTGGTGTGACACTGAGCAGAGGGACTCTGGGGACCACCCTGTGGCTGCAGTCCAACAGGGCTGGCAATGAGTACAGGAGGCAGGACAGTGGGCCAGCTCTGATGGTACATCTGGAAGTGTCCTATCCCTCTCCTCTTAAAGGAAGGTGCCAGAGGCCCTCCACTGATGAGAGCTATTGCTTTAGGCATCCTCATCATGTTTCTCATTACAGATTTGCGCCAGCAAATGAAGTAAGACTTCAAAGTAAGCATAAGGAAGGGTATTACTCTTTTTAGTGTAAGTCAAAACTGTAGTGATTTTTCACTTATAACATCTTTAGCAAAGCAGTATTCACACCTAATTCTTTCACCTTCTCACATTCAGTGGTGCCCTTCAGCTTCATGATCCACAGCACAGGTCCATTTGTCAGGAAAGAATTTTCTCTTGCATTTGAGTTGGTTCAACAGTTAGCTTAATTTCTATTCACTTCCCACCACCTCCATTCCTGCCTCCAGCTTGTGCCTTGAGACAGGAAGAGCACAAACAGTCCTTCTGCCTTCTCGAAGATCTTCACTTTACAGCCCAGAATGGAGCTGGCCCTAGTGGTCCCCTCTCCAGCTGACCTGCACCACAGGGCTCAGCTCTATCTCTACAAATATCTCTGATAGCACTGCTACACAAATGGGATATTCCAAGAGGGCAGAGCCAACATCTGGAGGTCAGAAACCGCTTCAGCCATCCTAAGCTAACTGGTTCCTATTCATGAACTGGAACTTTCAGGTAAATAACTCAAATCATTGCAATTTCTTCTCTTAGGAGAATGTTTCCAAGACTTTTATTGTGTCTATTGACCTGCCTTGCTTTTCGGTAGCCCTGCAGCTCAGCAATATTCTCTCTGAAATAAGGGGACCCGTAATTCACAGAGTGTTTATTTGACAGCCTTTGTGCAGTCAGGGTAAGGGAAGACAATGCTTGGGAGGCACGTTTTCCCCATTCCACTTGCTGTGATCCCACTATGTTTTCTCTCTTCTGCCTGAGTTGATGGGGTCATGTAGCTGGCACAGGCTGAAAGCGTCCTGTGGTTGTAATGTTCAGCATTATAGCTTCTGACTGTTTGCTGAGCCTGACTCACAAACAAGTTTAACAGTCAAGTCAGGGAGAATATTTTGTCAATGTGACATTTTTAGAATAATAAATAGACCAGTAATTTATTTTAAAGATGTTCTCTTTTCATAAATATTTCCATAAAAGCTTGAGGAAGCTTAATTATATATGGCAATTCTTCACCCCATTGTGGAGGAGCAGAATTAACTAGCTTCACTTTCCCTGCTCAGCAGCTCTGTGATTTCTGATCATACCTCTAATTGCTTAGAAGCAGAACCTGCTCTCCTTTAAATGATTGTTAAATGATTCAGGAATTGTATTTATCTGGAGTAACTGTTCCACTGATGTTAACAAAAAGCCATGATGGGAAAAGCATCACTCATTTTGTAAATGGCAATTCTTAAATCTCTTGTATTTCTTCCTTTCACCAAATATGCATCTTCTATAATATAGCATTGGGTCATTTTTTGTTTTTCTCTAAAGAAGACCATGCTAATTATAGCTTGATTAGATAAGTAGTTAGTGAGAGATACAGTTGCCTGCATAGACTGTAAGAGCTGTTAGAAAAGGTTTTAGCAATTGAAGCTCATGGGAATATACAGCTTAAACTTCTCAGAATGAGACCAGGCATCCAATCAATATTTAAGCCTATTTCATGACTTTTTATTCTTGTGATTTTTACTTGCTGCTCAGCTAACCAAGAGCCCGTGATAAGACCCCTGCTATTTTAGTATGTATTTTTGTAAAGACTGATAAGGGAACTCTTCTTCATGTTGAAAATCACTAGAACTATTTCACACCATAATTTCTTTGTTAGATTACAAACTGAATTATAGATGGATACAGGAATCTGGAGTCTGGATATTTCATATTGACAACAGGCCACACTCCACTTTCAGCTATATCACTGCAAATCAGGAGAATTGGGGGGTTTTTTTATATCAGCGTAGGTACTTTACTTTTTAGCTGGTGTAACTCTTAAGAAGATTATTTTCAGGAAAAAAGTTCTTGCAAAGCAAAAAATAGTACATATAAGAATTGGTATTCTTTCTATTTATCAATTTACACTTTTGTTTTCCACTGAATAATCCTTTGCTGGTAGAATTTAGGGATTCAGATAGAGCTTTAGTAGCTCAACAAAGGGAAAACGTAAAATACAATGAAGACTCCTCTAATTTCCTTTAATCGCATGCTGAGTTACTACCAGCATGACCCTGAGAGAAGTAGTACTTCCTGAATACATAGCCTTGATGAACAATAAATTTTCTTTTCATGACAGGTTTATTCCTTTGTTGACGAATTACTTGAGAGCTATTTCATTGTATATAGTGAAGGTGTAATTGGGCTACAGCAGGCTTATTCCTTTAATAGGTTAGACAATAATTTCATGTCACCTTTTAGTACTCAGGGCTTTCATTCTGTTAAACTGATTGATTACTTTATCAGGATTCATTTGCCAGCATTTGTATAAAGCACTGTCTTGCAGAGGAAAGAAATATACTTTACTCCTTTGTCAAGAGGGCAGGATCTGCATGAGATAAGACAGCAAAGCAGCCTGTGCTGCACAAGGAGGTCTGCAGGGGAGTCCAGACCAAGTGTCCAGTCTCCCTCTCCATTCAAGCCAGAACAACTGTGCCTTCCTTGCCAGACATTTGTGTAAATTTCTCCTAAAGTCCTGTTCATCCTTTGCGGCCTGAATCTGCAGCCACATAAACCTCTTACCTCTTTACACCTCTTTCCACTGGTGTTGGGGAATCCAGTGCTGATACCCACAGAGGTGAAGACATACTTTTGGAAATTGCAACCCATCATGATCAAGTGGTGCCTCCCCATCTGTGAAAAGAAATTGTGCCTAAGCTCTGGAAAATATTGATCGTTGGCTTTTCTAGAGCACCTGCTGATGTTCTGACAGTCATCTAAACTGGACTGTGCTGAGGAAAAGCTGACCAATTCTCCATAAGGTCTTCTATTGCAAATCAGTAAATAAAATCAGTCAGAAAACAATTAAAATTCCTCTTAGACTATTTCCCTAGATAGAAACCAGACTGAGGAATATTAGGCTAAATTTTCTCTTGACATAAATCCATTGACCCTAAATTAATCTACCTCTTGGAGCAACCTGATTGTGGCATCAGGTGAAGTATCTTTTTGTCAAGGCACCCAGGACCTGTACTAAGTTACAGCAGCAGAGAATTTGTTTTGCTGTTGCTGCAGTCAGAGCACTGGCTCTGATTTTAGTATCATACTAATAAATCTTCCTTGCAATGTTGCATGATGAAGATTCAGCAATAAAAGCTGACATGGGTTTCCTTACAATTTTCATTTACAGAATTGATCCAGACAGAAAACTGGAATATTTTCTTTCAGAACCAAGAAGGATGATTCTGTGAAATTTTTAATGAAATCTATTAAGCTATACTTGAATCTCACTTCATTAAACATTTAAGCTGACTTGCTGGTTTGATATTTCTTATAATGGCTTCGGTGTCTCACTTAAAAACTTGCATTTTTGCCCTCAGTACAGAATTTCCAGAGAGCTAAACATTTTTGGAAAGCGGGGCACTAGTTATGTGTGAAGAAGCAGTCATCAGATGAAAACACTGAAGTAATTATATCCGCTTGGGTATTTTTGCCTAATGTTGTCAGGAGGAGCTTAAAGCACATCCTGCAGTAGTGAGGGTTCCCAGCCATTACCAAACCTAAATTCCCCTGGATAGAGCAAGACAGACTCTTGCCTCTGTAATGTCTCTTCCTTGTCTCTATATTTGGCTGTGGAAGGTCTTCTTATTGAGATACAGTTTTCATGCACATTAGTCACCCCGAACAGTCTGTGCAAAGTTGATCCTGATCTACACTGCACCATTGCTTGCCAGCAGGCTTCACTGCTAATCTACCATGAAGGATGCTTCATTTGCTGCCAGGTGGGTTGCACAGAGGGGCTGTGTTGTCCCACTTTTCTTGCCCCTGTCCAGAAAATTGCAATCATGCTTTAAAATGGGCAAAAGGAAAAAGGCAGCCTCACATACCATGCACACATTCTGCCTCATTTAGCACCTACATGCAAAAAAAAAAAAAAAAAAAGAAAAAGTTAATAAAGCTGCCAAACCAATTGCATTAGCTTAAATTAGATTAGTGAGCCAAAAAATTAAGACATCATGGCAGACAGGTCTAGGAATGCTGTGGCAAAAGGGAGTATGGGATACTCAGCTCTAGAAGACATGAATTTACTCAGTAAGCTACCACTGAAATAAAAATATTTTTAAAATGTCAGATGGAACTAAAACATTTTAGACATATGGTGCATTAACCAAATGTTTAAACATTTGCCTTTAGCTGCATAAATGTAAAACTGATGGAATGTGTTTAGCAAGTGATACAGATTATCTTTAACTGCATTAAACTGCACATGTTCATTGTAATGCAGGCCAGTAACAAATGCAATATAGACCCCATCTCTCTAATCTCATCTATTGATGATATATACACTTTTCTATTGCTTTGAAAATTGTTAGTCATTTCTATCTCAGGGTATTATTTCTGCTGACTGAAAAGATCAACTTTGAACATTTGTGAGCAACACTTCCCCAATACCCAACCCAAGAAATGCTTTGATTTCTCTAATTAGTGTCCAAGGCTGGGTGTCAGAAGGAGATTTTGGTACATGTGCTATGAATGATCTTGGGGAAACACTACAGTTCTCAGGGTTTAGGTAGTTTGTCAGATTGCAGAGATAGTCATCTGATAAATCAGAAGAAGCCTCCTCTCTCAGCCCCTATCTGATTTATACAGATGCACTGGGAGTTGTAGGGAGCTTGGACAATTCAGACAATAACAGCAGAAAATATACACTCAGCAGGTGTTCTCAGACGGAGCCACCCCTCCCACAATGTACAAAACTTCTGAGGTTTTCATAAATATCCACCAATTGTCTGAATAGGAAACAATGTGACAGAAACCCAAGCTCCTTATTGTTATGAGCCAATCTGTGAAGAGTCAACTTTTTCTGTTGTACAACAGTTAGAATCTTTCTAAAAATTGTATTTTTTAAAAGGTGCCAAACCAAACAATTTTCTGGACTCTGAGAGTAGATGTCTTGACAATCCTTACTTTAATTGACTATGAAAGCTTCTCAGTGAAGCAACTGAGAGCTTTACAAATTGTATGGCTTGAGGTGATGCTTTTGGGCTGGTTAGGATTCCTACATCTTATTATTGAAACCTTCAGACAGGCACACAGGTCTATTAGGTGGGAAAGGATAGGGGCTGGTAAGTCAAAGGGGAAAAAATGTAATTGTCATGATACCAGTTAGAAAGCAATTGAACTGACTGTAAAGAGGGAGGGAGAGCATCTGACATAACTTGTGGCTACATAGTGGCTGCAGTATATTGAAATAATTTGCAGGTGCTGCAGAAATGTTTGAGGAAGGCCACTGAGCAGAGAATGGTAATCATTGATGGCCTGGGTCAGAAATACTTTAAGTCTTGTTTTAAAATCCAGCAACATCAGAAAGCTGGAGGCAGGGTGTGGCAGTGATGGGTTAACCCTTTTTCTTGTCCTGTGATGAAACTGAATGTAATGCTTCCTCAACCTATTTGCCCAGCGACAAGAAGTAGAAAGCTCGACGCATTGGCATAGCTGTGCTGGGAGTGCAATCTCTGAGCAGGAGTGGTGAGTACAGCAGTACTGGTGAGTACAGTAAGCACAGCCCCAGATGGGTTGCAGGAGCTGCTGAGGGGCTTTGAGACTCTTTGCTGCCTGTTCCAGCACAACTTTCCTCCTCTCTGCTCTCCTCTAGTGTTTAAATATAGGTGTTTTTCTCTGTTGTTAAGACTGCCAGAGGGAAGGTTTGGATATTGTTGCTAGTTATCCCTTCATCTTCTGGGCTTGCTAGAAAAGATCAGAGCAGGAGCTTTTTCCTTCCCATTTATCTCACACCATAAGTTTGAATGCCAGCCAGGGAACTTACTGGCTGCAAAGAGCGTATGCAGGTACGTCGT
Organism: Ceryle rudis; assembly: GCA_033439905.1. Taxonomy (NCBI): domain Eukaryota; kingdom Metazoa; phylum Chordata; class Aves; order Coraciiformes; family Cerylidae; genus Ceryle; species Ceryle rudis. Next base: position 43,713 of record JAAGNO010016152.1, read on the forward strand.
TTTGGCACATGTATGAGTTCATGAGCTATAGCTGGATTCAACGTGATTTCAAACCAGAGGAGGACACAGCATACTCAAGGCAAGTTAAAAACCTCTGGCAGTTGTTCTGCTGGTCATTGCTTTCCAGCTGCACTCCCTGAAGCGTTGAAGCTGGGGAGCTGGCAGGCTCGCTGGCTAGCAGAGATGTCTGCTCCACTCCACTCTGCTCCCCTCTGTGCTACCGGCAGCCTGGCACAGCCTTGCGGCCAGCCCCACTGCTCCTGCAGACCTTGTGTCTGCAAACGTAGGCTGAGGCCTCTCCTTGGGGCTCTTGGAGAGCCACCTTCCTCCAGATGCTCTTGGTGGGGATGGGAGGACTGGGACCAGAGGCAGAGGCCAAGCCCAGCAAGCTCCCTTCTGCTCGGCACACTGCTCTTTCCAAGTGACAGAAACATGCCCAAAGCAATTACTCACCTGCCTGAAGCAGAAGATACCCATATGTAATGGGACAATTTGGCCTCTAGTTGGTTCAGCAGGTTTCCTTATCATGCTAAGAAGTGTTCAACAACATCAAAACTGACATTTTTCTACATTTGTATTTGGTTCAGCTAAGGACAACCAAAAAGTAAGTGCAAAAGCAAGCTGGCAGTACTGGCTTGGGTTACCTTCAAGAGAGTTGGAGGGAAAGGGATAGACATACAGGCAGAGGAGGGAAATGAGGATCTCCATAGTTGGTTTGTCATATTAAACTATTGTCTTCTTCTCTAAGAAAAGTACCTTCAGGGGCTGAGCCTGGGCTGTACCTCTTCAGATGGTCTGTGAGTCATGAAGGCTCTGGACCCACAGGACACGTCTGGTA
>JAAGNO010016152.1:50680-63703 GCA_033439905.1 Ceryle rudis
CATATGCAAGCCCTCATGCAATGAGTTAGCATTGACAGGGAATGATTGCTCCACCAGCAAAGAGCATGGGGATCCTCCTGGAGGGGCTGTGTTTGTGGTCCAAGTTTTTCATCCCTGTCACATGCCAGAATCCCTCCTCACATAGACTGTGTGCATGGTTTCAGGATCCAAGAACATGGATGGACTGAGAAATTAATGCCAGAGAGAAGTTCAACAGAAGGAACTTTCTCATTAATATTAACCTGTATTAATCTCTGTCTGGTGTGTCATAGGATTCCTGGTGTTCAGGTGCCAACCTCATGTTCCTGCTAGCGCTTTCAGTGCTGCTCTAAGCAGCCACCAAAGGAATTGTTACAGAATAGGTTGAAGTTTTTTCATACTCTAAGAGGTTGAGACTGATGCTTTCTAGCCCTGCTATCTTAAGTGCCTCTGCTGTGGTCATTTTAAATTCTCTTAGGCTGAAGCTGAGCAGCAGAAAACAATAAAAAGCAACAATGGGCTCACTAGGAATTTGGTGTGAAGGGATGGAATCTGAGCTTGCTTGTGCACTCGTAGATTTTTTCAGTCATGCATCCAGTATTAGACTCAGACTCCTAATTTCCTTTAGGCTATGATTTCATGTAGCTCAGTTTATTCACGGGTATTCAAAGAGTTTAAAAGTCTCATACAATCCAGAAACTTCCTAATGACCCCAGACAGCTCCATAAGCAAGCAAGCACTGGAAAAGAAATAGCAACTGTAATAGCTTCAGGTTACTTCCTAGAGCTTTAAGTTCTCCCTTCAGAGCACACAGCCAGGCAGGGTTAGCTGGGTCATACGCTGCATAGGATACACCCAGGTAGCAGCTACATCAGGCCCTTCAGCACACTGCAGAGCTGACTCCAAGGTAGTGCTCTTCACTCCCACCTGAGCCAGTTAGAAGGGGGCTGTGCAGTTTAATACCAGATAAAACAGGTTTTAGTTCCTTCAGACCCCTGGAAAAGTGCAGCCAGTACTGTGCTGCTGACAGCAGTCCTCGCGGCTCCTTGGCCTGGGTACAGCTTGGGTAGCTGCAATCTGCCTACTTATAGTCTCCCTGGAGTTCCTATTGGCAGTGTTATTCCTTTTCTGCTTCTTGTCCTAATTTAGTTGGGTTATCTTGCTGTGCACCATTAAATGCTACCACAATCCATATCAGAGGTGGCTACATGTCACGTTTGGGTGAAGCAATCTCTTATTAGGGAAGCCTGATCTTCCGGGCATCACTCCTGCGAATAATCCAGAGACACATAATCAGGCTTCCAGAGGTCTAGTGCTGTTACCAGGTGATGTACTCAGAAGAATAACATTGCTTAAGGGGCCTAGAATTTTATATGCACATCTACACAACATCCTTGTTGCAAATGCAAACTCTTTGTTTAAATTTGCTGTTTCAAACAAATTTGAAAATAAACATAACATGGGGGAAAAAAAGTGAGAAACTGAAGTGATTTACCTTGCTTGTTCTGAAAACTTTAAAAGCTTGGGGCTTTGAATACTTCTGTATATTGAACAGTGATATCCACATCCTTTCAGCTCAGTCTGAGTTCAGTGGAAGCCAGAATTAAAAATGCAGCCTACTGGGCTTGAGTGTAAATGGATTAAAACCAGTGAAGTAAAGACCCCACTGTTCTCGGGAGCCTTGCACAGATCTACAAGCTATATGGTTGCTCATCAAGAACTTTGAGAAAATATTTTTTAAATAAATGCAAAATACTACTCTATCTGTCAGTAGCCATTCATTTTTCATCCTTTCTACGGTCTTAGGGTGAAGCAACCCACCCATGACACACAATGAGAGACAGACACCTCCAGAGACCAACCCCTCCTATCTGAAGACAAGTTCTAGCATAGAGAAGATGAATCATTTGGAGGACTAACTTTTGCTCTGCTCTGGATATGGAGGAAGTTTTTATTTGTCATTTGGCAGATGGAGTACAGTCACCCTGCCTAAGCAAATAATGGGAAAAGCATCTAAATTTCCTGCATGTGATGTAAAATAGAACCTTGTTTTTTCTTTCTTGAGCAACAACACATATCACCTGTGAGTTTCACCCACTAGGAAATACATTCAATATATTTGTACATATTTAAAAATCACACAATTTAAGGTAAATTACACATGGTGAGTTAAACATTTGTTTTCAGATGCAGCCAATATCTATACTGGTAGGAGATTTTTAGGCTTTGATATACTGCTCTGATGATTGCTTATGTAGGGTGAAATGTGTCCTTGAACACTGCACTGTCAAAGTAATATCCACAAATCGTTCAGTGCCCATCGCTGGCAGATAGTAAATATTTTATACCTTATTGAAAAATAATATTTCTTCTCCTCAAGTATTGCTCATGTGTTCCCTTTGGGCAACTCTGAGAATAGCCTTTTGGGATTCATAAAAACTAATAGTTCCCTTTATGCTTTTAAAGCTTTTGTCACATAGGCTCCCCAAAGCACTTCTATAGCAGAAATTGTAGTCACTTGGTTTGAAAGATGAATATACATTAAGGGGAACATAAAGAGAGTAAAACTTCTTTCCTCTGTTCCAGTATGAAGATGTCACCTATGTTGTGTGCAGGACTGCCACTAGCATGGATGGTGTCTCTGCAGGGGTGCCATGGAGAAACAGTCCTTCTCTGGAAAGGTATTTTGAAGCAACATACAAAGAAAATGAACTGTGTGCCTGGGGAAGGCTATAATAGGCTCAGTAGAAAGAATGAAAAGCAGGTGTGGTACTTCTTTTCTTTTTAATCCATCTTTATTACTTCTGTGTTTCCAGCTGGATTTAAATTACTTGGTTTGCTGATAATTTTTGCTTTAGAAGAGAGACATCACCATACACAGTAACAGGTAATACAGACACTGAACAGGATTTCTGCAGTGACATTCAGGCTGGCACACAGGTACCTCTGCCTTGCCTGTTTTCAGGCTGCAGGTTAATATGGCATTGCTCAGTTTGGCAGTGCTTGCTGTAGAAAGCAATGTCTATTTTCTCAATCCAAAATTAGGTAGTAAATTGAATTCTGGCACTTCTCATGACCTGTGTGCTTAGCAAGGCTGTTAAAACCTGCAGATAGCTTGCCCTCACATTATCCACATCATCACTAGGTCCCAAAAACTGAGCTGGGGATATCTGCTGGAGAGCAAACTTTTGGAGGTGTTTGTCCTGGACAAACTGTCCGTGGACCTCTTGGACAAACACTATGAGATGGCAGGGTTGCATAAAGGTATGTCACTTTATGAGGATCTCCTTAAGTATCAGAGCTCTCCTCAAGTCCATACTGAAGACACCAGCTGGGAGGTGGGTCTTAGCCAGTCACTAGGTATGGACTCGTGTCCCTGGCTCTGCAGACAGCACATAAGCTGCAGGGATGCACTACCAAAGCAAGTACTAAATATCACCCTAGAAATTGAGTAGGGTTCTGCAGCTGGAGAAGAGAACATTGCCCAAAAATAAATCCTTCCCTCTTATCTCTTGCTGAAATGCATTCTCTCCAGTGGTGAAGCTGGATGACATTGCCTAGGCAGTCAATGCTCTTTGTGGTCTGGGGAAGAGGGTGTGAGCTGAGCCATCCATATGCTATAGCCTTCATAAAGCTAAAAAATTACACCAGTGCTGTGTGCTTTTAGCTACTACTGTTGATGATGCTGGCCCAAGTTTCATTTGTCATGCTTATGGTTTTGAGAAACAGTAGTGGGTCATTATGTCCCTGGAAGATGGAGATTATAAAGGAGAGAACAGAATAATAAAAATTATAATTATTATTGATAATAATAATAATAATATGGCTTTCAGAATGCTGTTTGTGAAAGCAGTCTAACATTCTGCCCTTGAGCTGTTCCTCCAAACAAAATTTCCAGCGTGTATTCTCTCCTTTTAAACATCTAATGGAGTGTTGAGCCAGCAAGACAGCTGGGAAGTTCGAGTTTCTCCCTGCACAATGGCAGCAGTGTCTGAGCTGTCAAAATTAACTCTGTATTTTTCCTGCTCCTGCTGGAAAAAAAGATATTTCTAACCTTTGAAAAATATACCGTGTGCTCAGAGATCTTATGTTCCTCCTCTGGTTTAGTTCAACAAAGCTGATCAAAAAATTCAATTCCCACATCATTCAGATAGCCAGTGATATTCAAATATTGGTATCATGAAGGTCTATTTTAAACACACAATCTCAGGGTATGTGGAAGGATAAACACAGTGGATCACCGCTTGGCTAACAAGGGGATAGGCACCAAATAAAAACCTGAAAGGAAGCATCAGCCCAGCTCTGTAGGTATTTCCAGACTACATTGACACAATACATGCTGATACTGGCACTTGCCAGATAAATCCTGCTCTGGGTTGCACTTACCCAAGGAATTTCATCATACTCTGTGGTGTTTTGCATGTGAAAGAGAGGACGGGATCCAGCCCATTTTATTACATACCTAATTGCTGCTGAATGGTGGAGTTTGTGATTAATTTATCAGCCAATGCATAAACTGGATCAAAACATCAGACACATGAATTGGCACTTTTTGACCTGAGCTGCTAGACAAAAGAGGTTTGTACAGATTTGTAATAGCCATTTTGACCTCTCTGCCTTTGATGGTAATAGCACATGTTCAGTGTGAGCTCACTTTTTAAAATAGAAGTGAGCCCCTTGAGGATCTGTTCTAAAAAACTCAGGCTTTTCAATGATGGAAAGCAATGTTTTTCTCTTTAAGGGAAAGAGGGAGGCAGGTAAGGAGGAGTGAGTACTCTGCTCCTTCGATATGGAAGGCACATGTAAATGCAAGATGCCATTTATCATTATTTGATATATAGCAAAATATAGTAATTTCATTTAGCAGCAGGTTTTAAGAAGATTAAACATGCTAGGAAAATTGTTTTAAAATAACAATGTAACAGGATATTGTAAATTATTTTGCAGTAGGCTGTCATGCCATGTCACCATAATTCTTCAATATTTAATTAAAACCCACAACAACTTAATATTCAGGTCCTGTCAGGAAAACTAATTGGATACAGGGACCAGCTGCTGGAGAAGTTTGGATGTCAGCTTCAAATGGTAATGTGAGTGGTTCACACTGGCTTGTGGGTACACATTTAAACCAATTGATCACCATGGACTTATGGAAAAGTCTGGTTTTATTTGTAATAAAGTCTTGGCATTTTAGCCAGAATGATTAATCTTTAATGACAAGATATACTAATCCTATTTAAATAGAGACTGTTGGATTTTTTTGTTAAATTCTCAGTTTAATGTTCTGTGACAGAAAGTTGTCTCTTGAGTAAGGTGATACCCACCAGTGTCAATGGTTTTAGGCACCTCTGCTTCTGCACACCGAGTAAACCTTCAGTTTCTCCCCCTAATTCTGAGATTAAGCTCTTTTAAGGTAAGGATGGAGGTTTCAAATCACTAGTCCCCTTATTAGTATTCTAATCATTGCAAAGGGCTGAGCTACCACCAGATCATGCTTCATGGTTATGGTGGGGGGAGTTTCGGGACTGTAGTTCCCACTGGAGTGGGACCAGCCACACTGGCCAGGTTTCATGCTAAATAATGAAAGCCCTGACATTAAGTGCATTGCAATGAATCACACACCTATTCACGGTGATATTTTATAGCTCTGCAGTCTCAGAGCTGTGTATGTATTTTAAAAAATAAGTTTTAAATTACAAGTGCTTTGTACAGCTCATTTGTAAACTCACAAGTACTGGGTATTGCAAGGTTTTTGCATTTCAGCGTTTATCAGAAGACAGAGCACTGTTTGAAAATTGCTCAGGAACAGAAAAAAAAAGTTATAAATTATGGAAACTATAATAGGGATTTATAAATATTGTGTTAGCAAAGTAAGCTATGTAATTCACCTACCTTTGCAGCATTATTAAACACTCACAATACAAGATACTCTCTTTTCTAGTAAATTGTTATGGGTTTTTTCCTTCATTGATCTATATTGAAGTGCTGAACTCCAACACTTTTGTTGCTAGCTAGCAATTAAGATGAAAACACTGTCCTTTCTGAGGATGGCATTTATTCAGGTGATATGGAGATGTGACACAGCTTTGCTCTTTTACTCAGCAGTTGTTTGCAAAACAGTAGAGAGGAACTCTACTTGATTTCATTGCCTTAAAAATAAAGAGGCGGAAAAAAAGGAAAGAAAAAAGGCTGGAAATATTTAGCTTTGAAAGATAGGAGAAATGGATTTTGCAGACAGCCAATGTCATGTTATATGGCAGCTAATATAGCAAGTTCAGAGTAAATGATAATTCTGTATGTTAGGCAAATTAGAGATGGTTGAGTTAATCATGAATAAGTGACCAATATTGTGCTGTTTCTGTCTTAGTTCTCCAGCTGATGCTGAATTCTGGTTATGCTTTCATTGCTATTTAAGCAGATTCTTCTATGGCTTAATCCTGTAAGTATCAGAACTGCTTGCAGACATCAAGGATGTAAAGATATCTCAGGACACAAAGTGAAGAAATGCCACTCCTGAATAGGGAGCCATGTTGAACTGCCCTAGGATTGCTCCCAGCTCCTCTGAGACAGTTAAGGAACTCAGCCTGAGGTCTTGGTGGTCTTCTTCTCTCCTAAGGAGCTCTGTGTGCCCTACTGAGCTTTGTGCTCAAGTTTCACTGTGCTGGCCTTGTAGGTCTCATCCAGTGTCTGGGAGACACATACACCTAAGCGATCAAGAGTTCAAGGGAGACTGAGGCCATTTGTCTTGACTTTCCAAGAATTCTTCCTCATCCTCATCTAGAGAGTAATGCTGGGTGACCTGCTATACCATGTGAGTGACACACTTGGTCTTAGTCCTACTTACACAACACTTTTTTGTCTTAGCAGTGCTTGGGCAGTGTCTCTCTGCAGCCCAGTGACATGACTGCCATGGGAAGGGAGAGCAGCTGTCCCTGTCCCCTGTGATGCAGTATAAGCATCCATGGCTTTAGGCAATGAATCTCCTCTGAGCTTTTATCACATACGAAATTCACCAAAGGAAGAATGACATCACTCTAGGCTTTGGTTTGACACCGGTGGTAAATACCTTCTTCTTGCAAAGCTTGTTCTGCCATAGAGAGCAGCATTTCTCTGTGCTAGGTTACTGTACGTCTTCCATGTGCAATGTCTGCTAATTTAATGAATTATTTAGCAGTGCCATGCTCACGGGCTCATGCCAACGCAGTAATGGAATTCTGTACCGGCTATGGGTATAGCCAGATGTTCACATTTTTTTTCCCTCTTTCTGCACAGATTTTATGCAAATTGCAGGAAGAACAGCACTGCCATCACCACCTTCTCCGTTAATAAATCCCATAATGGACTCCATGCCTGTACAACCCAATCCACAAGGGACAAGCTGCTGGGTGTGACTCAGTCTTTGTGAATTAAAGATCCTCAGTGGTGGGAAAGTAAGGGCCACAGGGGCCATTTCTTCAATCCCCTGCTCCTACTGGTGTAAATCGTGTGTAACTGAAGTAGGTGGATTTACACTGAAGTGTTGTCAGGGGGAGAACTTGGCTCAGCAATCTCAGGAAGAATTAGATAAGCTACAAAGTTAAAGGTTGATCAGAAAGTGTTGACAGAAGCACAGTAGAAAATCCTGAGCTGTTGTGCATGACAGTTTTACAGAAACTTTTTTCTTTTTTTTTTCTTTTTTCTTTTTTTTTTTTTTTTTCCTAGGGATTGTTTTTTCCAACACTGGTGCAATTTTTTGGAATACTTACGGAGAAAAGAGCCAGCCTCACTCTCTCCTTGTTTCCGCTATTCAGTCCTCCTCTCAGAGGATTTACTTGTGATTTACACTTGCAGAAGTGAGAAAAGATTCAAGCTGTGCTCATGCAATTATACCAGAGGGAGGAGAGGCCAGCAAAATGGAGGTCAGTGGATTTTTGGGCTGGGGTTGTTCCTGCACAGCTGTGCTCCCTGCTCAGCAATTCAAACTGCTCCAGAGTGAGACAAAGCAGATGCAGCCGCTCTGGAGTCAGAGCAGGTTAAGTCTAGGGATGTTTTTGAACTCACAATGACACCCCTGCTTTACAAAGTACTTAAATATGAGCTCTAACTCCAACAACTTTGTTGAAGCACTTAAACTTAAGCACATGCTTAAATGTTTTTCTGAAGCAGGCTCTTGATAGTGTTTTATACAGGAGTTCAAAGTTAATAAGCATCAGGCCCACTACCCAACAGTGCGAGCATTGCCCATTTATAGAGATCTGGAAACGTCATTTATAGTTCAAGTCTTTCAAAGGAAGGATAATTATCCAATTTTGCACTGCTGCATGGGAGAAAACAAAAGCGTGTTATGTGTTTGCGTGCTCTGTGATTTTTGGTTTTATGTTTTTTTGCTTTATAAATTGCTCCAGGTTTTAGTGGGATTGAAATCCACCTGATGCTGTAAAATGTTTCTTATAAAGCAATGTTTTGCAGCCTGACATAGCTGTGGGCGTATGAGGAAGTGGTGTGTTTGCTCCCAACTCCATCTGTGGTCCTGCTCACTCTGAGTGCCTATTAATTACATGCTAACTTCATAACCCGACACAGGGACAGATGATGGATGATCTCTGGCCAGAGAGATCTCTTCTTTCTGGTCACTTGAGTTGCCTTGCCAATGAGGCCATCTTTCTGTTTACTCAGTTAATGAGGATTAACGTTACAAAACACATGGCAGGGATTCAGTATATGTTACCAGTTAATAGAGATAATTGAGTGGAAGGAAAACTAGCTTCTGATGTCACAAAATGTCTCTTGTGATAAAACGTTTGGAATATAATGGTTAACATTTCATTTAGCACTTACAGAGATTTGTGTACCAGTTAATACGTATTGTTTGTGAAATTATAATGACATAATAATTGCTTGCAGATACATTCCTATTATATTAGGTGAAGCCTTCCTCTCCATTTTTCTTGTCTATCCAATCTTACTAATTCTCCAAACACACCATCAGACATCTGGTGCCAGGGTTTGAGTATCTGTTTTTCTGTCTCCACATCTAGACAACTCCTGAAAAGAGAGCCAAATATTTTTCTTGGGGTTTTCTTTGTTTGTTTGTTTTGTTTTGTTTTGTTTATTTGGTTTGTTGTTGTTGTTGTTTGATTGCTTTTTGTGTGTGTGTGTTTTGTGGTTTTGTTTTGGTTTTTTTTCCCTCAGAACCATAAACACTGAGATCAGTGGGAGTTGAAGACTGAGTAATATTTCAAATTAGGCAACTTAACTATGCTATATCACATATGCATGTAGCAGATCAATAGATAAGTGCCAGAAAAGGACACTCAGAGCATGTAGCATAATTTCTAGACTTGGCAGGACCACTAAAACTTCCTGTTGTGCCTTGTGCACCTATTGACATTCATCTTTGACACTATTAAAAATCTCGGCTCTGGTTGGGGAAAAGGGCTAGCAAACTAGCACTGTTTACCTGGTTGACCATCCAACTTCTGATTTAACAAGTATTCATCAATATGGATTTTTGCTTTGAAAAAAAGCAGACTTGACAGCATTGTAGCTTTTTTTTTTTTTTCCCCCAGTATGTCCTCATATAAGTTACAACTAAAAAGATGTGTTTAACTCACCCAAATGTTTCCTTTTCGAGCATGGAAAACCTTGAAAATAAGAGGAAAATGGGAATACTTAGGGGGAAATAAACAGTACATTCCCCTCTCTATATATAAATAAATAATGTCTAAAAATCTTTTTGCCTCCTACTTGAGTAGACTAAAATCCTAGAAGCTTCTTAAATGTGCTGGCTGACTAAAAATAGAGAGTATATATCACATTATCATTCATACAAAAACTGTCTGCACAGCCTGTGTAGTCCCCAAGCTGCTGGAGGCAGGGAGGCTATTTTGTGGCAGTACAGTATATGTGGCTGTGCTTGTCCCTTGTTTTTTCTAAGAAACAGGATATTGGGCAACACACCCCTTTGGGCTGATAGGTTATAACCAATGTTGGCTTCTTAAGCTCAAAAATGCAAGTTGCTAGTCAAGATACTGGCAATTATTTCAGTCCTGGTCGTGTTTTAAAAAGTATTAATAAAAAGCTACTGAAGGACACAGCTGGCAGATTGATCAAGGGCAGCGACCCCTTGCAAAACATGGGGCCATTTAAAAAAACAGAAAACAAAGGATACCAAAAAAAGGCTTTTTTTTTTTTTTTTTTTTGCATATGCACAGCTGGCTGGAATACCCGGGACTCTGGCATTATTGCAAAAAAGGAAGGGGAAGTGGTAGAAAAAATATATTCCATTTTACCAACCTGTATGGGGAAGGCAGTTAGCAAAAATGAGGAGGCTTTAAACATTTTTGGTATTTCAGATGTTCCCTCCCACACCCACTACCCAATCAGTTTTAGTCTTTAAGCAAGTTTTCTGGCTTGGGGTAGCCAAAGAGTACAAAATCTGCTTCGTAAAGCTTGTAGAGCTGCTGCCTCCAAGCCAGTGGGATTTTGGCAAACCAGTCATCTTCCCAGCTGCTGGCAGTCCTATTCCGGTAGCTGGGAGGGAAGCGAAACAGCCTGTCCACTTTGAGAAGCTGCAATAGATAAGCAGCATCCTCATCCAGTGTCTCTAGCTTTCCGATGAAATCATAGTCTATCTGGCACGGATGGCACAGGCGGTAAATCTGCCTCCAGTGCTCATTGAAGGGGACCATCTTCTCTGTCCTGGGATCCAGTAAGTACTGGATGAAGTTAGAAAAGGAGACTTTGAGGCCTGCCTCGAAGGCCTCCCTAACAGAGGTGGGAATGGTGGTATGGTTGGAGTACAGTTTTAGCATGGGGATGGCAAAACGCTGGTAGAACTCCTCATTCTCCAGCTCAAATTTGCTGCGAAAGGCAGAGATGAGGCGGACAAAAGGGTCTCGTACAAAGAGGAACTTAGTGTACTTCTTCAGCTTGATCTTCATGAGGTGCCGGGAGAACTTCCCATAACGACGCCAGAATTTGTTGAAGGTCAAGTGGGTGCTGGTGTTGTGGACATGTTCCCGGGGGATATCCAGAGGGTTCCGGTATGGGACCCCATGGTCCAGCAAGCTCTCACTTAGCACAATCATCACCCGTTTCCAGTTGGTGCAGGCCACCTTGGGGACATAACAGTAGATGACACCATGGCGGTCATCCACGATCAGGTGGTTGAGCTCATAGTTTGGGATGTCATCAAAGGAGCGCTCCTTGCTTGGGAAGGCAAGGCTGGAATTGGCACAAAACTCCCGCAATGTTCTCTGCCTCTCTATCTGCAATTTCTCTTGGTCCAGACTGTTTCTGGCATTGTGTGTAGACCAGTCATAGCCCCGTACTCTCTCCTCCAGATTGCTCACCACAGGTTTGCTGGATCCCTGGGCGAGTAGCTGCTCTGTCTTTCGGGGGACAGAGCTATTCTGTTTCACACTTGAACTAAGCAGCTTTGCCAAAAATTCATCCACATCTGGCAGGGCTTCCCAACCTTCACCTGCTGTAATACCAGAGATGGCTCCTGGGGATTGAGGCCTAGAGACAGACGTATGCAGGTAGAAGTGAGCTGTCCCCACGTTGTCCCAGTACACAATGATAAGGAGGATCATGAAGATGGAGACCAGCACCACAGAGAGACGGAGGAGCTGTGCTTTGGTCATCCTGACACCTGCTGTGATAGCTGGCTTTCACCTGGATTCACCTCCGGCTTGCAGAGTGAGGCTTGGGATCCAGCATGGTGCTGCAGACCAAGAGCCTGGAAGGGTACCAGAAAAAGAGTTAGTTGAATCCTTAACCACTCTGGTTTGGAGAGAAATGACCTTGCACAATCAAGACGCATCGTGGGGCTGACTATCCATTTCTGCATGGAGAAAGCTGGGTGAGTTTGAGGTCCCCATAGAGACCTTGTGCAGAAGAGCTTACTAGCCAGAAGGTGATTTTACCAGTTTCCAGAGCAATCATGGTTTTTAAACCAATCTCAAGCTTCTAGAGCTACACGATTTCAAGAGAAGGGTTTTTTTTTTTTTCAGTGAAAACAAGGCAAAGAAAATATAAAGATTTCAGGCCTAGACTTTAGAGAGGGAAGTTTGAGAATTTAAAAGAAAATACAACTATATATAGAAATTACGTAGAGCAAACTAATTTTGAGACCTCCTTGATTTTTAAACATTGTCTAACACACAACAGGAAGAAAGAGGGCTCAAGCCATGATTTTAGCTTGTAGTATCACACTGTGGCCACGTCTGCCCATGAAGACGCTCTGTGCCACTGTGCTGAACGCAAAGTCCTTATCACAGTTGGAAATACACAGCTGAAGATGCAGCTGCCTCAGTGGCTAAAAGCAAAAGCCCCTGTTGAGAGAACACCACTGACCTGAGAGCACTATCTTATCTAATCTGTGTGAAGGCACCCAGTAGATGACATCTCCATGACGTTTCTTGGTAGCTACTTCATTCTGTCAAGAACAGAGATTACACAAACAGTTTTCCTACAAAAAAACCCAGAGACACATGGCCACATAAGTGCCACACATCAGTAAAAATCCAAAGGAATGTTTACTTTTAATGGAATGATTTCTGAGATGATGTATGCTCTGGTAAATCTCTGTCCATATCCAAACTCTTCTCCTGGTTTAATGTAATTTATATTTCTGTCACACTCATCCCTAACAACACTTGATCACCAAAGACAGCTGTTAAAAGAGCAGCTCCAAAGATCTTATCTACAGGATGCAGCAGGTTTGGTTTGTTGTTTTTTGTTTTTTGCACTACAAGCAGTCCCATCTTTGCAGTGCTACCTCCTTCTCTGATGACTCTCAGTCCCTTTCCACATGCAAGCTCCTCAAGGGAGATCTGTCTCCCCAGCTCGCTGCATGTTTTCTGGTCCAAGGCTTCGTGAAGAGGCAGGCTGGCAAACCAGCCTTGCTCTCTCCCCAGGAGATCACAGACCCGGTGATGAACACCACAATGAAGTGAGGAGGAGATACCTAATGCTTTAAGAGTGAAACAAGGTTTGCTGTTTTACAGTCTCTCCCCTGCAAGGTTTAACATCAAAAGACAAGCAGAAAGTAGTCACTCC
>JAAGNO010016152.1:68314-97702 GCA_033439905.1 Ceryle rudis
GAAAGAAAGAAAGAAGAGACTAGAAAATTAAGCAGTTAAACTTCAGGCTTCGCATGCTGCAAGGGATGTACTTTGCTTCATTTTGTGCAGTGGTATGTGAGTGTTTTCTATGGACTCGTCACAAGAGCCAAGCACATGATGCTGAAAGTGTGTCTGTGCATCTCTAGACTGCTACTGTGTGTCAATTCACCCCAGGATGGACTAAGGAGTCCTGTTGATGGAAGGAAGAAGGTGATTTGTTCTACCAGGTAGAAAAGTAATAAGGAAGTCACTTTCTGGTGAGGGAGGAACCAGAAATGGGGAATATGGGCTTAGGCACCCTTTGGGAGTCACCCCATGTATAGACAAATCCCAGAAGATAATGTGTGTTGTATTTTTTGATGTTACCTCTGATGTCTTGATGTATTGCAGGAAGAGGTAGGGAGGTCTTCAGCTGATGCTGACTGGACTTTGCCGCAGATGGATTTGCAATGGATCCAGATGACATACAGAGGAAGCTGACTTTGATGGAAAGGTGACCAGGGGCAGGAGCAATTTACAGAAAAGGAGGAGGGCAGGGTGGCACTGTCACAAACTAGAGCAACACACACAGGTGAGTCCAATGCATTAGCGATAGCTCTCAGGCCACAGACATCAGTCAGTGTGAAATAACCTATGAAGCATCTGGAGGGAAATGTCTGTTAAAAATGCAATCAGGGCTGCTGTGGTATCCTGAAGCATTGACCACAGCTGCCTGTAAGCCATCCAGCCTCTGCTGATACTACCTGTATGCAAGGAACTTGCAGAGATGAAGAGATGAAAAGGAGGTCACCATCAAGAGCTAATCATACAAACCCTTCATTCTCCTAACATTCACATATATTTTAAAGCATTGTATCTCCATTCATTCAAACGGACCTTACTGATTCACTCGGATAACTCAGTGTGCCATCAATTCCCATATCTTTTTACTCTGAATGAAAATGGTTAATACCTCAGAACTGGATGGACATACAGTCAGTTTTCTCTGCCTGTGATGTAAAAAGTCTTCCTGCTCACTTGATATAGGAAAACTGTTCTGTATCACCAGCCCATGCTGTCACTGCCACGCCTGCCATACCCTAGGAAACATTAACCTAAACAGACTTTTTGAACTATGTGAGTGGCTCAGGGGAAATCTCTGCCTCAAATTTTCTTACAGGGTTAGTGCCTTCATTTTCCTTGATTACAACTTGGAAGTTTTGTCAGCCCTGAAGCACATTCATGGTCCAGGGATGAGCAAGGTGACCAGGGTGAAAAGGTGGAAAGCAAAAAGAAAAAACTAGGGTAAAATATAAGAAATAGGAAGGAAGCTATTGGTTGTGTGATCCAATCCATGCCGTGGCTCATTATTATTACTTGCAACAACAAATGTTGATGTAAGTGCTGCAGAGTGCCAGTAATTAGTAGGCATGTCTCTCCAACTGCTGCAGCATGTGGTCAATGACTTCCTGCCTCCAAGAGATGTTCTGTACTGTAAGAAAAGAGATTTATGTTACTGATAAACATAAAGAGAGACTGAAATACAGCCTACATGCCACATTAGGAATGGGATTTCTCCTACACCTACAAATCAGAAGAAATTATCTTAGGCTGGAGACCTGGTGGAAGGTGAGGCTTAGCATCTAGGGTGCAAGTCAGAATATAATTCTTTCCATATTCTTCCCCTCAGATTCCCCCCAATCTGTTCAGCAGTAATCCAGGAAAAAGGAATCAAACCCATGTAACATGGAATGCTGTTGCATAGCTAAATGACATTGAATTATGCATTTCCAACAACATTGTCATTACGGTTGATGACTTTCACAGTTTCCACATCTGTGTTGCACAGAATTCTCTTAAGTATATTTTTAGTCAAACTCTTTCTGCCACTTGCAGGCTTTACACATTTTACAAGCCCAGCAAATAGGGCATGAGCAGAGAAAATGATAAAGTAATGAAACAGGGTAGAACACTTGCTTCTTGCTAACAGGATAGCCTAAAGGCCTTAAAAGCAGGAGGAGACACGGTGCCAGGCAAAGTGAGGGCAGTAATGGGGCTGCAATCACATTACTTGAAAGCTTGCATGGTATGCCACTTGATGTGGTGCACAGGGGAAGAGGCCTAAATTCCTCTTTATTCCTGGGTAGATCCCAGTCCTCCTTCGGGGATGAGTCTTTGTACTTCAGACCTACCCTATGAAACATTGGTTTTCCAACATAGGGTAAAGCTCAGCTCCAAATTTCCAACCTCTGAATTGCTGCAAGAAGTCCTTTAGAACCTCATGATGTTGGAGAATACCTTGAGTTGCAGAGTCCAAGTTCTTCTAGTTACATACCGCTGTGTCAAACACCTTCCTGTCAATCTTTTATTAAGATACATCTTGACAGCAGTTTGTTATGTACTCCACTTCTGTTAAAATGCAGACCCAGAAATTAACTCATGTTCACGAGGTAGCTTCTTTTTACTTGTGGTTTAATTTTAGAAGACTATCTTACAACAATGAGCTCTTACACTACAATAATCTTTACATTCAACCAGTACTTCTGCCTTGTTCACACCTTCCTCTCTGATGTTTTTAGAGAATGACTGTATAGTCTCTCAACCTCCATTTTGCTAAGCTAAACAAGTCAATCTTTTCTACTTTCTCTCAAAAAATAAATGCTAAAATCTCTAAACATCCTACAAGGTCTGTTTTATCCCATTCCAGGTCGAATTATTCTTTGTTTACCACATGGCAGTATAAGTGGTTATGGTATTTTCAACCTCTTGGCTAATTTCAGCCATATCAAAGTTATTTTATCCCTACAGATTTCATGAAAATTGGCAGTCAATTAGAGAAAAAAGCTCTGCTGTTATCTCCACTGAAGGAAAGGTAGCAGCACAAGCTTTGTCTAACCCTTTCTTAGATGCTATGTCAGGTTCTCAGACATGGGAAACAGTCATTTGGAGCTCACACGTTACTACATGCTGTACGGTCAAACCAGGACATAAATCCATAGGAAACCAGCCTGCATTATTTCTGCTGCTCTGAGCTATTTGCTGTATTTATGTATTTTCTCTTGCTTAGAGAACTGGATGTCTGTTCAAATGCATATCCACCCTTCTTTTTCTGTTGCCTTGTAATATGTCTGGAAGTTGTGTATTTACAGACATATATTTGAATACCTCTCATGAATAAAGTTCTGTCTTTTACTCACACATACATCTCTCTGTATCTCTCCATCTCTGTACATCCCAGCTGTTTGAATGCTTCATATCCTTTTCTCATCATGTGGGCTTATTGACAGACAACTGCATTACTACCATCCCTGTCTTCTTGGTCCTCACCACCAGGTGTTGGACTTATAGATGACTCTGCTGTGGCCATAAAAAGAATGCAGAAACAAGGAGGCAGTACAGTTTCTGGGGAAGGAGCCGATATTGTTGTTGGTATACAGTCATGGCATTGCACAGTTTATAGTTACCCCAGAGGTTCTGACTAGAATCAAGCCTTGGTCACAATTCAAGTGACAGATCAATAAATATGCTATTACTAATACATATCTGTTAACAAAACACTGGGCCAGGTTACTTAATCCCATAGTTCACTAACTGTAATACTGCATGTGGTGCTGGGAAACTGTTCCAAGAGCTTTTAAAGCAAAAATAACAGTCTTTCTTGGGTGCTCCATGTTTTCACAATAAACAATCGTAAATAAGATGCTGCTAGTAGACTCCTTTCTCTCTGATTACACAGCTACCTGACTTTCTGTCTATCAGTCACACAGTAAATCTCTCTCTTTCCATGAAGTATCTTACATTGTGAAAAATCAATATGCTGTCAGAGTACTTTGCTACCTTACTGGCAACACCAGCACGGCATCTCCCCTAGTGAGCGTGTCTTTGCGCAGGAGAAAAAAATTCATCCTGTCTTAGGGCTGGATTTAGTAAAGGTTTCAGAGGTCGGATCCCCATGGGGACTTTGGCACTTTTTTGGCACCAGTTCACTTCATTTAGTTTTCAGGATCCCTCCACCTGGCCCCTTTGGTTTACAGCCCCCAAGGGCCTCCAAAATCCCATGCCTCAGTAAACTTGGCCAGACTGTAGCTACGGCATCAGCAGGAACGAGCTTCTGCCTGTTCCCAGATCAGCATTATCAGTGTTAAAACATTTACTGCATGTGCAATTCTCAACAGCTCTTAACTCTGGCAAATCAAAACCAATTTTAACCGGAACACTCCAAGACACTTCTCTACAATAAGGGCTATCTATCTGTCTGACAAATTCAGACTTGTTTCCCCCAGCTGCTTTGGCATTAATGCTGGTTGGTTGGTTGGTGGTTTTTGCTTTGTTTTGTAGGTTGGTTTTTTTTTTTAAAAAAAAGGAGTTCCAACAAATTTCTTCTTTATATATGTTGAAAAAAAAAATTCTCTTTGTATTAAAATGTTGTCTTCATGCCAACAAATCAAATGAAATTTCAACTGCAGGAGCAAGTAGAAAAAATTCTGCCTGATCAATAGACATTCAAAGTGATATCAGGAATTAGCCAGAGGGAGCTGGAATGGAAGTACCTGTGTGACCTCAACCATTAGCTATATCTAATGCTCTCAGAGCAGTCTGAACCTCTCAGAGTTGTGGATCATTCTAGGTTTTGGGGCTCCTAAAGGTAAAGCTCTGTGATCTGTGATCTGTCATATCACTCACACATGGGATGCCAGGCATGCCTACTCCTTCCTACTGGGCACCCAGGCACTCACTTCACTCATGACTGGAGCTTCTAATGAGCTCTTTCAGGTCTCCAGTTAGCCTAAAATCTGTAAAAGTCAACTCTTCGTTTGCTCCCCACTTCTTTTAGCTTCATTGTTGTATTTGCAGGTTCTGATCAGCAGTGGACTAGGATTTACTTCTTTTAGGCTATCATCCTCCATTTTAAATTGGAGCAGAGAGCACAGCATGGCCATTTTATTGATTGGATTAAAGGAAAATTGATCTGTCTGATCTGTATGATGACATTATTGAGTTGTGTTTGCATCTATGACAGAAACAAAAGAGTTTTTATTGGATTATGTGGGGCATAGTGAGAAAAGGGGAAAGAAAAGGTAATACAGAGGTGAGCAAGTATTAAGCTTGGTGCCTTTGTGCTTAGGCTCTCTCTCTTCTTCTCTGCTACCCTGTCTACACCACTCCCTGCTGTGTTGCCTACTGCTGCCTTTCTAAACACAATCAACCATGTAACCAAAAAGACAGAATTATTTGCAGTTCCTTATTAGTGGATGCTCACATTACACTTGTTTATCGCCCAGATGAGACTATTTGTGACCCTAAAAAAAAACAAACCAAAACCCACTTGGAGGTGAATATCCTGTTTAAGGGGCATTTTTATGCAAGCCAGGTGTTTAAAAACTGTGGTGTTGCATGACACCTACTGACAAGCAGGGCATATCACAGTTCACAGTATGTGGGCAACTGAGTCACTTGATTTATTTTTACTCGTAATATATTTTTACACTTGTTAAAAGTTTATGATTGAGAAGGAAGAAATTGATATTTTGTACCATGTGAATATGTGACAGTGAGTAACTGGCATATATATATATCTATGTCTATATATATGTACTCTAACTTATGTTTTATATACTTCTTTTACATGTTTAGTTTGTAGACTGGTTTTAAAACCACTGTGACCAGCAGCTTCCTTGATTCATTGTATTTATGGCTGAGGAAGGATGTTAGTAGCAAAAGTTGTAGTCAGCACAAGAGAAAAACCTACAGGTTATGCTTTTGAAATGATCATATATTTTATTTATATGGTGCCTGTCAGTCATAGAAGCCTCCTGTGAAATATTATTGAGATGAAACACAGCTAAAACTCCATATTAAAATGACACATCTGACTCTCCACTGCCATGCATGCTGTTCCCTCTGTAGAGGTATGGAGCAGCTCTACAAAATAAGAATAGTAATTTGCTTTATTATGTTATGTTTTGTCCTACCAAATGATCAGGAAGATCACAGAGCTGTGACTGTGCAGGGTTCCAGTATTGGAGTTTTATTCCTTGATCAAAATGTTCATTATCTTCTTGGCTTTCATGTGGCAGAGGTAAGAGGAATGAGGGAGAGATGACGGAGTCTCAGAGTTAGAGCCTCACCAAAGATCATCACCATCCTCCTCTTGCCACAGCCTGAATTAGGATTTCACACAACAGTTAAGATGAGTTGTTCCTGCATCACAGCTCAATCCAATACAGCACTGATATCTTGACAAAAGACTCATAAGGAAGTGGATATTGTGAGGATCATCAGCACAATTCAAATCTTAAATGAAACCAACAAGCAAACAAATGAGCTGTAATTTTATCAGGTGGAAACAGAAATCAGTGGAGCTATTAAGTCTGCAGCAGCTGAGATTCTGCTCCTTAAATAAGTTGCATAAAGCCACTGCTACCACTGGAGTGTTTTTCAGCTCAGAAGGAAGTGAATGGGCCCCATGCCCAAGAAAAAGATAACGACACTGTGCATTTTTGGAAACATCATTTCCATTCTGTGAAATTGCCCATGTGCTAGACTTGTATGGATTTCAGTGGGAAAGCTCACCATCAAACCACATAGCACCTGGCCCATAGAGAGCTTTGAAGACAACCCTAGTGTCAAATTACCATGAAAATGGGACCAATGGCTACTGGTACAGCCAAAATTTGGCCCATAGTTGATTTACAGTGCTGTCAAAATAAGGCTAAAGCTCAAGGAATCTCAACAAGCATGATGGTCAGCTGCAGTTTTCTTCTAAGAATGGAATATAATGAGAAAAATGTGTCTTTGTGAATAATCCAGTGCTGAGAGGAAAAAAGACCCCCAAAGGTTGCTTCACTGAGATTTAGAAGTTAACACCTCAGGCTGCAAAAGTCCACAAAACCCAAGGTTATTCATCAAAACTCCCCAAAGAGCTCTGTTTTCCCGACTGTTGAACACATCTGTGTATATCCCTACACGTGTCTGACTTACACAGACGGTAAGCGCACTGTACATATTGACTTCCCTGGTGTCACTGAAAAACAGGCCCTCGCCCTGGGTCCAGAATGACCCTCAATCAGAAGTTCTTGTAAATAAGTATAGAATAACAGAATTTCCTAGGTTGGAGAAGACCTTTAAGATTATCTAATCCAATCATGAACATAGCAGTGACAAGACCTCACATAAACCATATCCCTAGGCATTATGTCTACACAACTCTTAAATGCCTTCAGGGATGGGGACTCCACCACTTTCCTGGGCAAGCCGTTCCAATGCCTGATGACCCATTCAGTAAATAAATTCTTCCTAATAGCCAATATAAACTTCCTTTTGTGCAACTTGAAGCCATTTCCTCTTGTTTTATGATCTGCTACTTGGTTGATCAGACCGACCTCCACCTTGCTACAACCTCCTTCCAGATAGTTGTAGAGAATGATAAGGTCTCCCCTGAGCTTCCTTTCCTCCAGGCTAACCAACCCCAACTGTCTCAGATGCTCCTCATAAAGCATGTGCTTTAGACCCTTTACCAGCTTTGTTGCCCTTCTTTGGATGCATTCTAGTGCCTCAGTGTCCTCCTTGTAGTGAGGGGCCCAAAACTGAACCAAATACTCAAGCTGTGGCCTCACCAGTTGCAAGTACAGGGGCACAACCACTTCCCTGATCCTGCTGGCCACACCATTCCTGATACAAGCCAGGATGCCATTGGCCTTCTCGGCCACCTGGACACACTGCTGGCTCATGTTCAGTACACCAAGTTTCTGCTGGAGAAGATGACATATCTTCCTATGAAAATAGGTCTTTCTGCTTTGACTACAGGACAGGCCCAGGATGCTCAGATCAGTACCCACCTTGTAGTGACTGGGAGGGCTACCACTGCTCCAGCAGGTGCTGAATCCATCTTTTAAAGACACCACTGATGTAATCTGCTCCTTACTGTAAATGATACCAGTGATGGAGCCAGTGAGGAGCTGTAGGATAAAATTTAACAGGAAAAATGTGGACAGAACATTGGTAAAACTTTCCCATAGGTGAGGTCTACTTGACCATGTTATGATCCTATCAGACGTTTCTTGATTGGTCTGCTGGAAGATGTCTGAAATAAACACCAAAAGCCTATTACAAAGAAGAGTGCTGCATTGGTGAGGCATCCTGCCCTGTTTGTTTCATTTTTGCACTGTTAGGATCAGTTTACTCAGGAGATGTTCACCCAGGAGATGTTCACCTACTTAATTTTAGCTTAAAAAAAAAGAGATTTTAAACCCACAGGGAAGAGCTACCATCTTAGAAATTATTTTATTAACTTAAATGTTTATGTCTTTATACTGATTCTTGAAAGTTATTTGAAATGCCCACGGGGGAATATGCAGTGTTATGTTTACACCAGAGACACTGTGAACACAATTCCCCTCTAATTTACTTATTACAACCCCATGAACTTCAAACAGGTCATAGAGGAAGCAAAGGAGAGCCAAAGTCAACCCCATAGACATTTGTCTTGATGTACTTGATTAGTTTATCTGCTGGTGCTCAGCTGGCACATTATTCAGATTAGGAGGAGCAGTCTCCTGGCTGGGGACAGCTGTGGTGGGGGATTGCTGTGAGTCAGGACAGTGTTAGCTGGGGATGCTGTGTTAGAACATCTAGACAGTATTTTAGTATGTGGATGTAACTATCCCAACGTTGTTTTAAATATATATGGAGTTTGTATGTGGTAGTTAATTTAACTAAAATGTTTATTTACTGGTGCACTGGCTTTTTATGTTTGGAAAAGATGACTCATCCCCTACTAGATCCTGCCAATGTTTATTCTGCTGGTGGGCTCACTCTTTACAGGAGTAATGAGAGTAATCCCACTCATATCAGGCCTATTAACAAACACACTTTCACAGGATCAGGTCACAGACTAGTTATAAATAAAAATATCCACCTCCTCACCCTCAGCATTGGTG
The DNA here is from genome assembly GCA_033439905.1 of Ceryle rudis. Classification (NCBI taxonomy): domain Eukaryota; kingdom Metazoa; phylum Chordata; class Aves; order Coraciiformes; family Cerylidae; genus Ceryle; species Ceryle rudis. The sequence goes on from JAAGNO010016152.1 coordinate 77,254, forward strand.
GAATTTCAGGGATGCTCATGTCATCACAGTCTCTTATAAGATTTCAAATGCACCACATTAGCTCTGTCCAGTTTTTCTAGGCATAACATTTCAAAGGGCACAAAATGCAAGCAAGGGCTTTTGCTGTCACTTAGCTGAGCACAAAAGAGCAAAGCTCTTGCAGGATTTTCTGCCTCATGCTCCATGCTGTTCAGGTTCCCCACAAACTTCCCCAGAGGTAGATAAACATCTGAGACAGACAGTGGCTGGCCAGCAAAGCAGGCACTTGACTGAGGTTGAGAGAAATAGCGAGAAAGCAGCTGCATGCACAAAAAAAACCCCAAGGTTTTTGGGGTCAGGAGGAAAGGGCACAAGTAAGCATGCCATGCTACAGCCTAGGAGTCGGGGTACCTAGTGAAAGTGGATGAAAGGTCTCTTCTTCCACCACTCTTGGTCCCTGACAAGGACTGATAGACAGCCCATGATTCTGTGCTGGTCAACTACCGAGTGGCAGAAAACCTCTAGGGAAACTATCATAGAATGGTTTGGAATGGAAGGGACCTTTAAAGGTCATCTAGTCCAATTCCCTTGCAGTGAGCAGAGACATCTTTAACTAGTTCAAGTTACTCAGACCCCCGTCCTACCTGACATTGAACGTTTCCAGGCATGGGACATCCACCATCTTCCTGGGCAAACTTCCAGTTTTTCACCACAGACATTGTACAACATTTCTTCCTTACACCTGGTCTATATTTACCCTTTTAGTTTAAAACCATTACCCCTTGTCCTGTTACAACAGGCCCTGCTAAAAGGACTGTCTTCATCTATCTTTTAGGCCCCTTTTAAGTACTTGAAGTCTGCAATAGCATCTCCCCAGAGCCTTCTCTTCTTCAGGCTAAACAACCCCTGCTCTCTCAGCCTTTTCTTATAAGAGAGGTGTCCAGCCCTGATCATTTTTGTGGCCCCCATCTGGACCCTCTCCAACAGGTCCATATCTTTCCTGTGCTGACAACATGCGAGCATGACACAGTACTCCAGATGGGATCTCACAAGAATGGAGTAGAGGGGGGGAAATCACCTCCCTTGACATGCTGCCACACTTCTTTTGATACAGCCCAGGATACTGTTGGCCTTCTGCTCTGTGAGTGCACATTGCCAGCTCATGTCCCTCTTTGCATCCACCACTACTGCCAAGTCCCTCTTAGGTCTGTAATTCAGTTGTGTGCATGTTTAAATCACCTGAATGGTTGTTGGAACCCTTTTTGTCTAGTGCCACCTCTTGGTCTGTCAAATTACATCTAGCTGCAACCTGGGAGCAGGAATGGTCCACGGCCTCTCTGAGGAGGCAGTCTGCAAGTTTTCATGCCAGCTGGCCTTTGTGACAGCATGCTTCTGGGTATGTTTAATTTACCAGGATGGCTGTAATCTCGGTATGCTCACTTTTATTTTGGGTTCTGCACCAGGGAGTTCTAAAAGCTAGGTGTTGGGATGTCTCACTGGTAGTTGCATGAGTCTTGCTATTAATTTCCAGTTACATGAATATGACTGAAAGCTTGGTGCCCTTGAGGATCCATCTGGGCCTTGTATTTTAGGTTACACAGATATCAAGCACCTAAGGACAAAAATAGGTATTTAGGACTTGCAGATATAAATATAATATCATAGGGTTTGTTGAAAAACAGCTATTGACAATTTAGCAAACATCAATGCTGTGCGTTTAGGTACTTTCTCAACTCTCACTTGGCATCATGCCTCTACCTGAGTATCCTTGAAAACCTGTCTTGATTCCCAGTAGGGTATGGTTTGGAATAAGTTTCAGTGTCTAAAATGGTATCTAATTTCCCTCTCATGACATTCTGAAAATGCCCCAGCTCAGGCATTGGGTAACCTCTGGTCTCCACTGGTCATACCATTTGTGAGCCATGATGTGGCCCAGCCAGTGTCCCTGGGAAAGGCTGTCAAAGCCCAAGGAACTGGCCATGTTCCCTGTAGCTGGAGCCCCAATGGTCTGAGCACCACTGAGGAGAGAAGATACAGAGCATCAAAGCAAGCAAGAACTGAGAACTCTCTAGGTTGTGCTGAGTGTTGCTGCTCCCACCTCTGTCTCTGACTGAGCCACATGGACAGTCTTTTTTTCTTCCTTCCATGAGCAGGTTTGGAAACCCCTTCAGCTGGAGGGGGTGCTGGTCTCCGACCTCCAGACTGCTCAGGCAGTCCCAGCTCTCCCCTGACCTTACCTGCTGTACCTCCCATCCTCCAGGTTTTTATTCACAGGTGCTCTACTTGCCCCAGACAAACCAGGTTTGACTATGTGCCCCTTGTGCACACACAGGTAGGTGTTTTCCTTGCTTTCCTTACACCAGGATACTACAGCACACAATATAATGGGATAATATGCTAAAATGAGATGCCAGGGCTGTCTCTTCAGAGGGCTCGGCTGCCAAACATTACACCCACTGGATGTTAAATGAAGGCGATGACTAAGTGTTCACACAGCAGCTTGCTCTCACTGAGGAGTTTGGCAGACTGACGTAAATTGAAAGTCTGCTGCGGGCAGATTTCCTCCTACTATTTTTGATTTCATGCAAATAAGAATTGCAGGACAGCAGGCAGTTTCTACCTGTGACTGACATATTTAGTGTTGACAGTCCCACACTGTTTTTATGTCTGGTAGTGAGGATTTAATAATCATGTGGGGCAGTTGCAGATTGCACCAGCTCATCCCAGACCCATTTCCAGTTCCCCTCCCTTCCCTACTCCCAGCAGGCTGCATCCAGCTCCATGGCACGGCTTGCTTTGACACACACATGTCTATAAAGTGTTGCAGTCTGCTGCCAAGCTGCCAAAGAAAACACAACGGTGCAATATTTTCTGCTAACAAGCCTTAGCCCTGCGTGTTTCACAGCACCCGGGTTCTGATAGATAAAATCTTCCTCTTAAAGGATTAAGGGGTAGCTTAGTCAAACGAGCATTCCTTGTCTTCCGATTGATCCAGGCATGGACGCACCTACTACTCAAAAGCATTTAAGCTAATCTAAAGGAGTCTGGGAGGGAAGCTCAGCAGGGGCAGGGCTACTGGGAAAGGGGCAGGGGAATCAGCTCTCTGGGTGATGGGGGGCACTAGGAAGCAGCTGCATGCAGGTGGCAGTGAGCCCCTTGAGAGCAGAAACCAGGATATGTGTCTGAAGAGTCTGAATAAGTGCACATGCAGCCTCATCCCATCAGCTCTGGGTTGCACATGGATGCCACAAAAAGTACTGGGAAGGGACCACAGTAATATCCTGGATATGAAGAGCCATCTGTGAGCAGCATTGCTGTCTCCCAAGGCCAGGAGGCCACGCCTGGGGATGGATGCTGGCTGCAAATGCTTTCTGTAAAGCTCAGTTTTGGGGAAGTAGCCTGCAAAGCTCTTTCTCCTTGTCCCTGCCAGCCCAGAAATCTACCTTCAAGTATTTTAGTACATTTCCCAGCCACCGTGAAATCTGGTGGTTTCATGTCCACTTCCCCGCCCCCCCCCCAGCAACCAGTCATGAAACCAAAATCTCAAGGATAAAAGGATACTGTGTAGTCAGGTTGCTGATAAAAGTTGTCACCAGAGGATAATGTTTCAAATCCCATCACTACATCATTCAGACTGGAACCTTGCACCCCAACAGCTGCCTGTTTAGAAAAATATGCCCTCCCCTTGCAAGTATTCTGCAGTAAATGCCAGTCTTTCCCCATCATGTCTCTTCTCCCAAATTACTAATGATAAAACGAGAGAAAATGGCCTCAAGTTGCATCAGGGGAGGTTTAGATTGGATATCAGGAAGGAATTCTTCACTGAGAGAGTGATTAGACACTGGAACAGGCTGCACAGGGAGGTGGTGGAGTCATCATCCCTGAAGGTGTTTAAAAAATGAGTGGAAGTAGCACTTGAGGTTATGGTCTAATGGATAGATAGATGTTAGGATGAAGCTTGGACTCGATGATCCTAGAGGTCCTTTCCAACCCTAATGATTCTATGTTTTAAACAAGGCTCAGGCCGTGCCTACCTGCCTGTGGGGCATTTGCAAGAGGGAACATGCAACCTTGCATGATGTGGGTTACACACTGACAGCTCAGGGCTCATCCTCTGAAGGCAACTGACAATCCATATGTCCAGCATACAGGCTCAGTCTCCACCAGGCTCTGTCTGGAGGGGAGCTAATACATAATCCACATAACTCTGCTCTGGTGAGACCTCACCTAGAGTACTGTGTCCTGCTCTGGAGTCCTCAGCACAGAAGAGACATGAACCTGTTGGAGCAGGTCCAGATGACGGCCACAAAAATGATCAGAGGGATAGAGAGCAGGGGTTGTTTAGCCTGGAGAAGGCTCTGGGGAGATGCTATTGCAGACTTTAAGTACTAAAAGGGGGCCTAAAAGATAGATGAGGACAGTTTTTTAGCAGGGCCTGTTGTGACAGGACAAGGTGTCATGGTTTTAAACTAAAAGAGGGTAAGTTTAGACCAGATGTAAGAAAGAAATGTTCTACAATGAGGGCAGTGAAGCACTGGAACAGGTTGGTTAGGGAGGTGGTAAATGCCTCATCCCTGGAAACATTCAGGTTGGACAGGGGTCTGAGTAACCTGATCTATTTGAAGATGCCTCTGCTCACTGCAAGGGGTTTGAACTAGATGTCCTTTAAAGATCTTTTCTAACCCAAACCATTCTATGATTCTATGATTTTTCACTGGTTTTCCTCCAGAACTGTTTGAACTCATGTGAGACTGTTTTCCAAAATGGTATTTTAGTATGATGTGGTCTGTGGCTTAAGGAGAAGGGAAGCTTCAAGGCTTTCTGTAATAGTAGTAACTAATGAATGGTGGACAGATCCAAACTTAGGGTAATCTTATCCATACTGCCTCTGGAAAAGTATCTCTGAATGAACTGTCCTTAGATAGCTATTTAGTAGTGCGTATACATGTGTGATAAGCTAACTGGAAACGGATATGTGTGCCAGGCTTCCTAGCAGAAGATATCATCCTGGGCACCTAACCTCTTACTCTGTAATTCTCATGGGCTCTTGAGATATGTCCTCCCTCCAGGACTGAAGAAGGAGGTGTCAAACCAGGCTGAAGGTGTCACTTAATTGATGGTGCTTCAGAAATAGACCCGGCGGCATTAACCTTGTGGCTAACACAATGTCCCATGACGCTACATTCACATTGATATGCTCACAAGACTCCCCTTTTCCATGACCTTTCCAGCTTCACTGGGAGAGAACAAGTAGAATAAAAGTGAGAAAACTCATGAGTCAAGATAAAAATAGTTTAACAGGTGAGGGAAAGAGAAAAAAACCCAACCAAGTGGGTCAAAGGAGATCACTCACCCTCTCCCACAGGCAGAGCAGCTGAGCAACCTTGGAAGCCAAAACTCTACCATCTTTTTCTTCTACCTGGGCCAAAGACCTCAATAAATATTTGTGTTTACAGTCCAGCTTACATTTACATTCTTCCCTTCTGTAACTGACATTAAAGTGGGAAAGAGAAGTGGGTGGCCTGTCCTGAGGCTGGTACTAATTATGGTAATTAGGAAGCTTCATAAGAATACACCCAACATGCAAAGAGAACATCCAGTGTTTTGTAGCTTTACTAAGGAATTGTGAGTGCTAATTTAACTAAAAATGCTTGAACTGTCTTTTATCACAAACATCCAATTTGTTTGGGACTTCATGGATTTCCAAGTGCTCATGAACAAAAAAGGCTGCAGTGGATCCATCATGTTCATAAATTCTTTTGATCCAGCAATTTTAAGTTTCTTCAAGAAAATAGATTATCATTTGAGCCCATCACATGCACCACACCAGTGAGAAAACACAGCTGCATCTTGCCACCACACCCCTACCTGTTAGTGCAGACTGTCTCCCTCTTTATTGCCATTCAAAGCACTGACAGCAATCAGCCCACCTTGCCTCAGCCGTATCCTCTAGCTCATAAACCTCATTGTTTAGTATCTCTTCTAGTGCTTCCTACTTTTGTCCATGCTCCTTGCATCCATGTATAGACATTTCAGTACACTCGTATTCTTCAGTCTTCTCTTGCTAAGCTACTCCAGCTTCAGCCTTATTTGCAGGCTGGCAGTATGTGTCAGATTATTTGAGTTAGGTGAAAATTCCTACTCTTTCCTTCACACTGAGTTTTATAGCTAACCAGCAAACTTGCCACGTTCTGAAAACAGGAGTTTGGTACCCTGCCTTGGCAGAGCAGCATTAACCACAAATTGCTTGCACCTAAAAATAATACATGATTTTGTTCTCTCTCAGAAACTGGCACACTGCATTCTCTAAAGGGAGATGAACCAATATGTGAAAACATTTTTGGAACACTTGCTTGTCTATAACAAGTCAATATGGAATCAAGATAGAATTTATGCTTTATCTCTCCATAAAGGTTTATCAAGCTATGTTTCAAACATCATTCAGAGTGAACTCTCTAGAGGCCCAAGAAACAAGGATTTGATCTCTCTAGAGGTTTCTACTCACAGGGAGACAAGAGAGATGAATATTCATCACCTGGACAGCAAGCACAGATTGCAACTCTTGCAGAACTTCTTTTTGAATTCAGGGAATTGTAACCATTTTTCATTTTGCTTTCTATTTCTTGAGGAATTTCGAGGCATAGCAACACAACAATTCCTATAAGGAGTCCTACATGTTAATTAAATCTCCTGAAGACTCATCTCTCCCAGTATGAGACAAGAGCCAGATACTTGCCAAATTACATCATTTCACCACGTGCAACTTCTCTAAGGTTCACCCTTGTCAGCCATGTGACAAAAAATGTGGTCGTGCCTTGATCATTTCTCCTCAAAACTAGTAGAGCCTCCTCTTCATTTTCATCTTTTTCCTTTGCAACCTATTTCAAATGCCTCAGTAAATCATCTGCCTCAACAGCGGCACCTCTGAATTCTTCTATCATTTTCCTTTGGCCTCCTGCATTAAATTTCATCTACTTGTGCTTGCCTTCAAGGCTCCCCAGAACGCTGCTCTGACCTATAGCATCAGCTGCAATATTTCCTGCTCCTGTTTCCACTCAGCCAGTACATCACACCTCAGTGGTGCCTTTATCACCTCCTCCATGCTCCAGACCATCTTGAACAACGGAATGCTTCTTTTATGCAATTTAGAAAGGAATGCACCTCTGTTTTCATACATGTTTTCTCAAAGCACATTCCTCTGTTGATCAGTGCTCCTACAGCCCTCCCTGCTCCATTGTGATATTGCCATTGCCAAAACTATACAGGACATCACATTCTGAGCACCGATGAACTCCAGGCTTCTATTTACCATTCATTGGCTAAAAGCCCCTGGAGGCAGCAGCATTCTTCATGCCGTGTGCAGTGCCAACCTACTTCTTTCTAGACATCAATGACTATTAAAACTAAGAGGCCTGAAATTAAGTCTTATTGTCCTTCTTATTTTACAAATGCAGTGGTGTTACATTTTTCAAATCAGAGATCCTTCCTAGGTACAAAAACCAGTTAGAGTGAAGATAAGGGATTCCTAAGAACTCCTCTATCCTTAACTGACTGGCTGAGGCTACACCCAGGGTACTTTTGTTCTCCTGTCATAAAGTGTCTTCTCATATTTTGACCTGGCTGTCTTATGCTTTATTTAGAGAAGTCCTAGAAGACAAGTGGAATTGAAGGCTCATCTTTCCAAGGAGTGGTGGAGGATCTCATCTGGCTACTGGGAGTCCAATCAGACAAGAACCTTCACAGATCTGGTGACTTAGCCAAGAATGCTTATTGTCATCAGAAAATGATGTTTTATCCAGCCATACAAAATATGAATAATGGGAGTTTAGATCTGTGATTTTCTGTGTGCAGCTGGTGGTTTACAGGTGAGGATAGAACTGTTTCTTATGCATCATTTACAAGTGTGTTTCTCTCACAGTCTCACTCCCCTCTCTGGCTTCAATTGCTGTTGCACAGCAACTTTTTTCCCCTTCTTAAATATGTTATCACAGAGATGCTACCACCATGGGTGATGGGCTCAACCCTGGCCAGTGGTGGGTCCATCTTGGAGCTGGCTGGCCTTGGCTCTATCTGATACAGGGAAGCTTCTAGCAGCTTCTCAGGGAAGCCATCCCTCTAGCTCCCCACCACCACTACCAAAACCTTGCCACACAAACACAATACAGTAATATTTTTTACTCTTCCTTTCTGGATGCAACTATTTGATTTGTAGTCAGGAGCTGTATCTTCCAACAAATATAAATTATGCACGTACTCTGTGTCTCAGTTTTCATGAAATACATTAGATTTCTCTCTCTGCAGTGAGGCTTTGTGTATGCAAAAAAAAAAGACTTGCATATGAGAGAGCACCTTCCAGACATAAAGTCAGCTCCTTTCAGGCCTGACCCATGCTGCTGCATCCCTATTTGCCTCAAGCTGAGCCTGATGTGCTTACCAAAGGTTGAAGACCTGAACTGGGGTCTTTCAAGGAAGTGCTTTAATCACCAGCAGGACGAGTGTTGCATCTCCTTGTGCAGTCTCTTGTGACTCATTTACAAAATGCCTACTAGCTCCAGTTCCCGTGAGTGAGAGGTGATGAAAGGGTCAGTACAGGAGTTTTGCCAACACTGTGGTGCTATCTAGGGATCACAGCAGCTCAGTTACAAAAAGACTTACCAAGGCTGTGATTTCCTGTAAGCAGGAAGACCTCAGCTTCATTACAGTAATATAGACATCTACAGGTTGAGAAGGGATTTGAACATGAGATTTGCAACAAATATTGGTGTCACCATAGTTGCTGGACACGGCACTCAAAGCAGCAATACAGCTCTTGGAGTACTCTGGTTCCAAGTGCCCAACACTTTTAACAACAAAGTAATTGTACATGTAAATGGCCAGAATTACCCAGGTTTCATTAGTCGCTCTGTTATGTACTAATGCAACACAACACCACAGGTACTGTACTTAACAAATAGGTCCCTTTACAGTTTTTCCAGTGAGATGTAGGTTAATGAAGCAACTTTCTGTCATGGACCCAAGAGACAGAAATTTCTCTGTAGCTATTAAAAAAGACTCTTACTTGAAGGATTCATGTTTCTAGAATAAAATGAAGATCAAAACATTCTCCCTAGTCAAGAAACTCTTCCTATCTCAGCTACCTTCTATAAATCATATACATGCTCCCTAAGCAGTGCCCTCCTGGAAATTTTAAGGAAATGTATAGGCCCTAAAAGTTGATTTTGTTAGACATTGTTAGACCCAGAAGAGAAGAATCCCACCTACAAAGACCACTTTGTGTGCTATCTCTCTGAAACAATTTTATAGAAGTTACTGGGAAATTAAGTTCTACAGCATTTGCCATCGGCTTCAGTGGAACCGGGCTTTTATGCATTTCACATCAGCTTTAGGATTTCTTTTCTGTCATCCCATTTCTGGGATGATCCAGTCCTGAGAGTAGCTGCAATCTGTCATCTGGATGTAGATACTAAATGTATGTTGGGAGGGAGAGAAGAAAATTAAAAAAACAACCAACCAGCCTGCCAAGTCTTGCAGCCTTAAACCTTTGGTGCATTACAAGGTTTACAAGATGATTTAAAATCTGCATGTGTAGGAAATAAGGAAGATGGGCTGACTCTGCACAGAAAATGGGTTTGGGACAGACTGAGATTGATGGCTTTGTGACAATGACAGTAAAGTTAATAGCTGATATAGGCAGACAACAGACTCCATTTTAAATTTAAAATTGAAGTGTGTGTCGCTGACAGCATTATACTGACCATTCATTGCTAGACCTAATTTCTCGCTGGTAATGACTACGAGAAGCTGAATAGATAATGATGTGCACTACAGAACATTTGGGAAATGGGATTAACTGCTTTGCTTTTTTTTTTTTCCTTGTTTTAAAAACAGCTATTTAATGATTAGTCGAGGTGGCTATCCTTGAACGCTCCTGAAGGGTAAAGATTAGTCACTCCCCCGGGATCATCTCTGTCGCCTCTATTTCCTTCCCTCTTAGGAGACAGAAGGGGTGTAAATTGTGCTTACAACAGACGGGGAAGTCTGACACTGTTAAAATATAAGACCTCAACAAAAACCCTGGAGATGATGTATCACCAGTCTCTTGGGCAGTTGCACTCCACGTTTGCACTTGCACACTGAATATAATTCCTACTTTTCAAGAGCCTGAACCCAAACTTCAAATACAAATGGTCTTGGAGCTGGAAATGGAAACTTGCATGCAGTGAAAGGAGGCAGTTTTTAACATATCCAAATAAAAATCTGAAGAACAAAAGAAAATGTGAAATAAAGGGAAAGGAAACCCTTCAGTCCTGGGGGAAGAAACTCTTTGCTCTCTATTAGACCCTCCTGTTTTTCTACCCTGCTCTTCAGGGACATCAGTTTTGTACATCTCCACCCATATATAAAGAGATTTTCATTGGCCTAACACTACAGGGTCGATCACATTCACAGAAAGGTAGGGGCTGCAAGGGACCTCTGGGGATTGCCTAGTCCAACCCCCCTAATAAAGTAGCATCACCTAGATCAGGTTGCACAGGATTGTATCCAGGTGAGTTTTGAATGACTCCAGAGAAGGAGACTCCACAAGCTCTCTGGGCAGCCTGTTCTAGTGCTCTGTCACCCTCACAGGAAAGAAGTTTTTCCTTACGCTTAGGTGGAACTTCCTGTGTTTGACTCTGTGCCTTTGCTCCTTGTCCTGTCACTGGGCACCGCTGAAAAGAGACTCTACACTTGCCCTTGCTGAATTTTGTTAGATTCCCCTCTGCAACTCACCAGTCTGTCCACATCTCACTGAATGGCAGCACAGCCTTCTGGTGTGTCAGCCACCCCTCCCAGTTTTGCGTCATCATCAAATTTGCTGCGGGTGCCCTCCATGCCTTCATCCAGGTCATTCGTAAATATGTGGAACAAGATTGGACCCACTACTGACTGCTGGGGAGCACCACTAGCTGCAGGGCTCCAGCTGGACTCTGTACCACTGATCACAACCTTCTGAGCTCTGTTGCTCAGCCAGTTCTCAGTTCACCTCCTAAATGATTCAGCTTGCCTAAATGATCTCTAACCCACTGCTTATTGACCAAGGAAGAGTCTTCATTCCTTCAGGATTTCTCTCTTACCTCCAGGGACTGGAATTCTTGAGGGTCGATCTCAGCAGTAAGGACTGAAGCAAAGAAGGCATTCAGTAACTCCATCTTCTCTGTTTCCTCCATCACCAGGGCTCCCACCCCATTCAGCAGCAGGCCTACATTTTCCCTAAATGTGATCACCAGACTCTTAACTTTACTATGTGTCAGTGAAAGGACTTCAAAAGTTACACAGGCCATAATACACAGGGCTTCTGAAGGTTTACACGCCTGGCACATGGAAGCTATTGACTTCAGGAACTTGTGCCTCAAACCTGAATGCAGCCAGTGCAGGTGAATGCAATGTGAGGGTGAATGTTGCTGGCCTTATGCTACTGCTTTGGGCTCCATTCCTTTAACAACTGGTTATGGGTAGGTGCCGTGCTAAAGTATAGCAACATGGTAGTAGTACATACCATGTACTGCTCACTAACTGTATTGCAGAGTACCAGTAAGCTGAAATTTCTACCTGTTTACCTTACTTCTGTCTGTGATGTGAGTTTGGACAACTGAAGGATTTACTGTTTCTCTGCTTGCTTTTTTCTTTAGGTGGAAATCTGGCTGCATTGTTCAAGTTCAAAAGCTCAAATCTGAAAGCTGTATACTGTCTGCATTTATTAATTCCAACCCACTATGGCTTTGTAAAGGTAATTTAAATTATAGTGGTCTCTGTAACTTCATGGAGCTGTAAAATAAATAAATTTAATTGTATTTGGCTTAATTACCATAAGTCTGCTTATTACTTTCTAAATGGTACAGTGGGGCTCATAGTTTTTAAAAACTCCAAGCTACCTAATCATTATAAGAAACAGGGACCGTGGCAATAGTAATTAAACACATGTGAAAACCCATTTTCTTCTGTGAAAAAGTGCAATGCCTACATTCTACTTTCATCCCTTACTTCTGTCTTCTGTGATTGCTGGAAGGCATTTTAGCTGGGGTTGCTCAGACTATTCAAGACCTTTAAAAAAAGTTCTAATTTCCTAGAAAGTAATTAAAACCTCCACCACCAAACAAAAATATAAGTAATATATGCAAATGCTATAAAAGTAGCATGTGGTTTACATAACAATTTATAACGCTACTTTATATCTGAGGTAAAATACAATCACAAGTTTTACACACTTAGATCATCCCCCTGTGTCTGTGCTGGAACAACTGTGCTCCCAGAGCGCAGCCTGTGACACAAGCTCGTGCTGCAAGGCATTCAAGCGCTACGGCTGGTTTTAGTATCACTTCGGGAAGGGTGGATAAATAGCATTTCATTAGTAAAGGCTTCCTAAGTTCTACCAAGTCAAAAGCCAGTAATCGGGCATCAGCTTCTACTTCAGCTTTGGAGTAAGATCACGGAGCAGTTATTCACGAGGAAATGAACCAAAATGAAGAGTGTGAGGCTGGGTATGTGGGTTGGGGAGGCAGGGAGGGAGAAACAAGGTACCACTTAATTTCCTTTCCCACTCTGATTCCTCTAACAGAAATTCCATGAAGGCATGCTAACCTGAAGAGGAATTTCAGCAGAAATCATGACAAAGACGACATGAAAGTCTATTAATACCTGCAGGTGGCATCTAGTCCAGGTGCTTTCAGAAGCTCATCATCTGACAAATACTCATCTGATAAACAGAAGCTTTACAACTGTAAAATCTAAAAGCAGGAAAACCAGTCAGGTCAGTTTAGTCCACCTCTTTCTCTGCCAATGCAAGATAGGACTTCTTTGTTTGTTTGTTTTTTGCCTTATCCCGATGCATTTGTCTAGTCTTTTTGTGCTGTTTAGTTGTAAAACTTCCAAGTAACCAAAAAGACATCTTCTAAACTCCTAGGGAAACTAGTATTTCACATCTTAGCATTAAGATGTTTCCCCTACCCACCCCAGTTCACTGCTGTTTGGTGAAGTTAAGTTCTTGCTTACCTTGTTTCACAGTTCTGTGCTACAGCTGCTTTAAAACATTCTCATTAGCTCCCCTTTGCATCTACCCAAGAATTTCTACATTTGAGCCTCGTCTTTGCTTTCTTAAGTTATACTATTGATTATTCATATGGTAGTATATCACTTCTCTTTAACTGTGTTAGTAACATGTTGACTGCAAAACTAAAGCAGTATTTCATGCAGAATTACTGTATCAGAATTATTGGTCTCAGAGCAAGATCTCTCACACTCATGCTCCCTACTATGCAATATTTGGTTGTGCACCCCAAAACTACAGTGGCTCTTTTTCTCTCACTGCATCCCAGTTATCTCTTTAACGTGGGTTTAAAATGTGTTTTCCAAAATCCTCTTTCCTTCTCTATTTTATGGTCAGTTCATGCTCACCTAAGTTTCAATTCTTGTTGTTATATTTCTTTATATTTTCCCCTTACTGTTTGAAAGTCTTCCCCCTTCAACAATGTTTCAGTAATGGACTGTCTTCATGACCCTCTTCCTACCCTCCAACCCCGCCCCATTCCAGGGCTGTAAATACCATTAAAACCTCTACATAGCTATAAAAACAACTGCATTGCTATCTGTTGCTACTCAGATAACTTTAAAGTTATCTCTATTCCTGTTTATGCAAATCTGAACTTACTTTTCAAGCAAGAGTTCATGAGAAAACACACAGTGGGACCTGGGAAAAGATTTTATCACAGATACATATGTAATTCATTCCTTTCAGCCACTCATTTTTCAAATCTATTCCAGAACATTGCTCTATAGCTTTACAGTAGAGGCAGTCAGCTGAGAAGGGAAAGTGAGAACGTGAGGGACCAAAGAGGGTCTAGTGCATCAGGCCTCCTATAGGATTTGGGCTAAAAACCCCACAGTTTGTAAAACCTCCACAGTGATTATCGGAGATCATCAGCTACCAGGAACATGTGCAGAAGCAGAACTCTAAGCAATTAGGTAGCTTGCAAGTTGACCACAAAGTCATACAACAAGCTGGGATGCTCTGAGGTAGGTGGATCCATGAAAATGTACCTCCGTTTATTTGCCTGGAATATGTCTTGGCCTTTACTGGGCCAAGTCCAGTGAGAAGTACTGTAAAACTTGCATTCTGCTTCTGACTACACTCACATCAACAAAAACAGTGTTCCAAGCTTTTAATAGTGTTCTTTGTTGTTTAGTATTGTAACAGATGTTATAATGTATCCCATAGACAATCTAAGAAAAGTCTTCAAAATTTATACAGAAGTTAGATTTAACAAGACAAAAGTATCCCTCTGTTGCCTTTATTTACCTCTTACATACCAGTTATCCACGACATTTTCTTAAATAAAAACTAGCCTTGGTAAATATTTTTTGTGACTTTCATTAATATCCTGCAATAAGTATCAGCCAGTATCTTATTTTTTACACATAATCTTCCAACTCAGAAAAAAAATATTTCTCTTTTAAACCCTTGATGCTTTACCATATCAGTCTTCACTACTATTAAATGAGAGTGAGCAAGCCACTCACTTTCTTCCCCAAATATATTTTTTCTGCACTGAGGTATTTGTAAATTCCTTTATAAATCCCCGTTTCCTTTGTTAGCACGAAGTAATTATCCTAATTCATCCTCTGCAAACCTCAGTTGACCCGCAGAGTCCTTGGGTGTCGCTCCATCTCTTTTTTTGTGTGTGTTTTTCTTAACTTCAGATGTTCAGATCTATATATGAAGCTTACTGCTTTCCACAGCAGCTGTCAGTCATCCTTCAGCCGTAGTCCTTTTGGCTTGTGCAGTCATCTTGCACACCTATGTAATCTTTGTTTCTATGAGATCAAAATCTTTGTCCTACTCCACCTAAAAGCATTCTTTATACTGATAAATTTAAGCAGCATTTTTGCACAAGTTCCAATCTCTCCACCAGTAAGAAATACTATAATCAGAGCAGGATTTCTTTCTACAGGGCAACAAAAATGTTCACAGTTTATTAGAACACTCTGGATGTGTCCTTGCTGCCTCTATCAAAGACAAGAGGAAAGGTAAACTCCTTACATCTTTCCTGAACATGGCATAAAGTTGCTCTGTGCTCTTGTCTACATCATGTAAGAAAAAACTTGGACCTTTGCATACTGCCTAGCAGGCATCTTCTGTGTTGTGACACTGAGCTGAACATTCTACATCTGTTACATCAGCTATGGTTTCATTTTGAGACAGGGTGTTAACTTGGGGTGCTCCCACAAACATGCTACAAAGTATTCAGCATCCTCACTCCATTGCACCAAGTCCTCTCTGGGGAAAATAGGGCCCTAAGAACCCTAGCCACCTCAAATGTTCTTATATTCCAAAAATGGAACGAACCTGGGTTCTGGTATCTGCTCCCGGGACTGTCTGTGTGTTTAACAAGCTTCTGACTCATCAGAAATAGTAAATGATATATAAGCAAACCATTGAAACATCTGCATTGGTATTGCTTTGCTGGTATTTGTATTGGTGCCATTTCATTATCCAACAGTTAAAGTTCAGTTAGCATTAACTAAAATATTAAATTACAGCAGATGTTGATGCCCAGTAATTCCTTTAAAAACGTTTCACAGCTGAGGAACTGCTACTTTTCTCAGAACTGTCATCTTCTTGGCCAAATCCTATACTTATACATGGATCTGGCAGCATATGAATTATGTTCACTACCCTTACTTTCATCTGTGTAAGTCTAAGTGTATGGTTTGAGTCCAACATCTTACAAAGTTCCTGTTTTGACAGTATTTACTGTGATAATTTACAATTCTGACAATTTTTGCACTTTGCAATTTTGCTACTGTGCTATCTATGCTGGTAGTGCTTTAAAGGGATTTCTCCTCTCTCCCAGATGAAAAATTGTAGTATAAACCTTGGCTGATGCTAGGAGTTGCACAGAGTAAGCTGAATATTGTATCAGCCAGACATCTACTTGTAGTATTTGTGCTCTTATTCAAATTTTATGTTACTTTTGCACTGCTCATATGCAATAAAAAAAGTCAACAAACTTTAAAGATATTTAGTAAGAATACATAGATAGTTTTCAGGCAGTAGAGCAAAGTCTAATCTAGTACTGATAATTTTACACTCATGATTAAGATGTTGGTGCCATTTCAAAATCCACTTCAAATACTTCAAGGCTGGATGCATGCTTGTGCATACACTAAACAGGAAGCTGCCAGTACGCCTTGCAAATACAAAAATACGGCTGCATTTCAAACAAACAAAATAAAATCTCTACTTGCAGTCTTCATCTTCTTTTCAAAAGCTTTGTATATAAAACAGTTGCAGCTCTCAGAGCTGCAGAAATCAACCATTATTTCTGACCAACAAGTCTGCTGTAGTGGTCAATCGAAACTGACTGGGAAACCAGCAGTCTTGCTGCTAGCTTCGCCACTGAGTAAGGTATCCACTCTTCCATTTGTAATATGGGAGGAAAGAGAGCCACCTTATTTGTAAGGTGTTGTGACATCTACTCACATCTAGGTATTGTTATAGTCACATACCACTTTCAGCACTGGGTGAACTAATCAAAGTGAACATTTTCTAACTCTGTTCTAAGACTGGGCATCCATTCACCTGTTTTAAGACTTGAAGCCTCCAACAGGAGAAATAAAAAAACAACTGCATTGTATCTAATTTCTGGGAAAAGTCAGGTTTTGTTAACCAAGTGTGATCAGATCTACTATATGCCAGTGATTTTTACCTCAAGAAGCAGACAAATGTGTTGAAATTATTAAAAACCAAAATAAAGAAGACTGATGGAACAACAAACCAGTATAACATTATTTTAAACCATATTATCTCAAATCAGTAAGGATTCAGTATCAAGCCCCCATATTGTAACAAGGATACCTTTTAAAATGATACCATTTAACTGGACTCTTCAGAGGGTTCTGAGCAAATCTTTCACACAAAACTCTGAGGTAATCTGACTGTGCATGGAATGAGTTAAAGTAACACACAAGAAGCAAATGGTGAGGATGGTCAGATTTGAATCTGGCCAATAATAATGTTAGAGTGCCCAACGGATTTGTACAGAAGTAGTGTTATTTACATATTCTTTCATCTGAAATAAGAGACACTAGTCTGCTGGCCGCATCTGTGGATAACGGAAGTTATTAAGACTATTTTCAGGGCTAATGAAAATTGTGAGGAATACCAGAAGCATAACCGAGAACGATTAACTCCAAATAATGAGCTGCTCATATACTACAAAGTTATGTAGAATGGGCCATCATAGGGAAAAGATTAATGAGGCATTTATTCAGTGCATTCCAGTAAACAAACGCAAAGTATTCCAGTAAACAAACCTAAGGTATTCCAACCATACCTAATGTTACAGGAACACCACACCATACAATACCTGCAGCAGTACTCAAGAAATTATAACACATACCTACAGAAGAAGTTAATGTTGTATACATATGTACTCTTCACTTCAAAGCACTTAATTATAAGTATGTAGAGGTAATTTTATGTAGCTTTTGAATTTTGCTCCAATTTATCTAACATATATCAAGTGACAGGATATTGATTAAAATGAGCTTATACAGCATTGTAGCCTGTAGTATGTGATCCCACAATGGGGAAACACATGGCATTGTAACATCCGATCAGTTATTTTGGTCTTGTAGCTTACTAGAGAGACTTTTCTGTATTGCAGCTTTTCCTGGCTGTAGGGGTGGTTTGCACAGCAGAATAGCATGCAAACATGTCTTGTTAAAACAGTGTTAATTTTACTATAAGAAAAATTAAGAAACACTTCATTTATAAAAGCTCCCATTTGCATAGCAATCCAAACCGTTATTCTGAGTTGCTTAGGTTGGCTTACATTCAGCCTAAGTGAGTCACTCAGGTAAAACCTGCAGAATGAATCTTTTATAAAAAACCACCACCAACACCATTTAAGTTATTACAAAATACCACCATTTTAATTTTGAAGACCTTTCAAACATTACTGCAATATGTTTGTGGGAAAACATGTTACATCTTAGAAAGAAATTAAGTATATCCAAATAAATTTGTATCTTTTCCAGTGACGCTGTTTGATTTTTGTTGTTCAGTTCCGCATTGCCAACATGGCATTTATGTCCCAAATAAGATTCCGTAACTGATCCATGATCTGCTTCAGCTGCTGATTCTTCTGTTTCAGTTTCTGTGGGAAGAGTTTATTATAAGTTTTTTTTGTGATCAGCTCAGACAGCACACTCAGAAATTCAACAGAATTTACAGTGTTATGAAATGCTACAGGGATCTTTTTCTCAGTTGTCTGCGAGCAGTATCAGTGGGATAATACAGCCTCTTTAAAAAACACTGTAAAGATACAGGAAAGGCTCAAAAGTTAAGGACCACAGCTAGAGGAGGAATGTTGTTTCTTTTCACAGCAGTCTTTTTATCCAAACACTTGATCCCTTCAAAAACTGGAGGCTTGTAGGGATCAGTTCTATCTTCCCAAAGTCCAAGAGGCAATACTTTAAATAGGAAGAAAGAATTCAGGGAGCAGGTAAATCTATGTGAATGTATGTTGTATAACTTGGATGCACAGAAAAGGGATTAACAGTACAAGTTTTGGTGAAGCCAATCAATCTTTTCAAGCCATTCTGCCTATGTAGGTCAACCCTTACACGCTAAGGGATCCTCTTGAAGCAGATATTCCCATGCATGCTGAATTCTTTAAAATGATGCAGTTGTTTTTTGCAAACTGTAGAAGCACTTGAAGAAATAGAAGAACAGCAAACTCACTTTTATTTGGGTGCGTAATCAGAACTTAAAAATTATGCCTTTTGGAGTAAAAGATCAGTGCATTAAGACATTGCACAATCTCCCTCTCATGTTTCACAATAATACACATATTTATTGTCTGATTTATTAATTTTTCTGCTCAAATCAAAGCTGTCAAGAACTAGGTTACTGTGTATTGTTAACAACAACCTATGCCCTTCATTTAATTCTGATTTTATAAGATGTCAGCCATCTCACATTAGAGATCAAACTACTTATTCCTTAGGCAAGTCCAGAGTTCCCAGTAGAGTGAAAGCACAGGAAAGACTTGCTACCATCAAAAGAGAACAAACTATTCAAAAAGTTTCAGGTGTGACGTAACTTTGTTATCTGCAATACACAAATGACAATATATTAAAAGGGTGACTCAGATCAGCAATACGACCAAAGCAACTGGAACAGGAAGCAACTAAAGGAGCAATATCCTGAAAATCAAGTCTCCTGAATTTTGATGCGGACAACACCAGTATTTTTAAGTTGCCCAGAAGGTCAGCTTGAAATAAGTCCAGGGAAAAGAAAGGAAGTCTATTCACTTCAGACCTGTAAAAATGGTCTGACGTAATATGGTAATATAGGCTTAGATTACATGAGGAACATAATACTTTGAGTAAGGGAAATACTCCTGAACGTAGACTTCGGTGGAAGCAGAGGCAACATGCAATTCTAGACTCCTGAGAAAGATGTAAAAACGGATATAGGGCAGTTCATGCACATTAACTCGGGATTTCTAATCAAGCATTTGACAGACTAAAAAGCATTTTTTGAAGGTAAGTATGTGCATTTATCTAGTGCTTCTTTCTTTCTTTTTTTTAATTTTTCCTGTTTGTTAATCCAAGGCTTCACAATACATATCAGAGATCCAACTTCTAAAGACAAGAGAAAACTC
The DNA here is from genome assembly GCA_033439905.1 of Ceryle rudis. Lineage (NCBI taxonomy): Eukaryota > Metazoa > Chordata > Aves > Coraciiformes > Cerylidae > Ceryle > Ceryle rudis. Next base: position 96,939 of record JAAGNO010016152.1, read on the forward strand.
AGAAACATGTAGTTACCACAGCATCCAAATGACAAGAATTGCAAACGTCTCCCTACAAAAGCTCATGATGTAAGATCTTGATGCTTGAGAAAGCACAAGAGTAATGACATAAACAAGCATGTTCCTACCTGTGCTGTTTTCAAATGTGTTTCTTTTTGCTACCCTCAACACTGAATCTTCGATAAATCAATTAATGTTCCATCAAAACTAGTAGTTTAATGGAAGCTGGCACTCACTGACACTGAGGGCATGGCCATTTCATGATTTTTCAAAGCGTTCACCTTATGTCAGTGATGGTTATTCAAGCCACAGAGAAAAAGAACCGCTAACCTCCGATATGCAGATTGTGTTCTCTATCCATCTGTGTCTAACTGTGCTGTTAAATACTGGTACGCTCACAGGAACTTTATGTAACTCAGGCCCAACTGTTTTAATTTGTTGTGCAAGTGTTGTGAAACATAAATTGCCTGATCTTTACTTGATGCTAGACAAGGGAACCTCCAAATTGGATTTCATTTGTTACCAAAGCATCTGTAAAGACAAATACATAATTGTTTATTTATCTGAAGATAATTTTAGATTCTTGTCTTCACTGAATAGCTATTTCCTTAGCTCTTCTATTCTACATTTTCAAGAGACAAAAAAAAAAAAAAAAAAAAAAAAAAAAAAAAAAAAAAAAATCTAAGAAATAATACCATCTCCAGATTGCTAAGCTGAAAAAAAAAAAAAAAAGGGAAAAAAAAAACACCTCAGAGAAAACGGTC
>JAAGNO010016152.1:97802-109737 GCA_033439905.1 Ceryle rudis
ATTAAAAAAAAAATTCTAAAAAGTAGTACCATCTCCAGATTGCTCAGCTGAAAAAATAATAAAGAAAGGGAGAAAAATCCACTTCAGAGAGCACGGTCTCCTAATTGAAATGCATATAGTGATCTTTGTTACTGATCTTTAACAGGCAGTGGTCCACACCACAAAGTACTATAGAATTAATATATTCTGCACCACTGGCAGTGCTGGCCTCTGCTTAAGACTTTGCTGAGTCAGTATGAACATCTCAACTCAGGTCTAACCTTGGGAAGATAAGTGAAATGGCCTTCCTGAGATACGGGCAAGTTCTGTAAGCAGCTTCTACATCAATGTTCAAATTTTCATTTGAACAGATTGCTTGCAAGTTGTCTCCCACTCTTTCTTCCTTCTACTGAAATGACTTAGTTGAACTCTGGACTGCTGCTCAGGATCAACAGTTGTATGAAACAAGAAAATGTACATCCTACGTATATGCTGCAGTTTCTGACTTCATCTGTTTTAAGACAGCACAGGAAAACTTTCTTATATGAGGCAGTTTATAATAAGCTTAAGAGATCTAAATTCAGGTTACAACTGACAGGCATACTTCTGTTAGTTCCTCTCTGTCAGAAAAGTAATCTAACTGAAAACTAATCATAAGGGGTCTTCTTTGGTAATATTAATTTTCAGTGTGATTAACTATCCCTTTTGACTGACACTGCAAGTACTATGGCCAGCATGATGGAGTTGGCAAGGACCACACCTTCCAGTAACCAACAAGACCTCAGCAGGCTTAGGGCAGGTAGGACATTTATTAAAACATGTTCAGAAGTGCAAAACCCACATTAATGAAACAGGGGGAGACCCATAACATACATCTACAAAATAGGTGTCTTTCAAGGAACATGCCATAAAGAACTTGACAGAACCTGGTTTCAGAAGGACACAGTAATTTCAACTTTGACTGAAATCAATTTCTGACTTAACTCATTTTTGGTTCACTTTCATTTCATTTGAAATCAGTGCTGTCTAGACCAATCCACAACTTTCTATCAGTGATGTATCACAACTTTCCATTACAGATTGTTCCTGTCTCTATCCTTATCTTAAGCTCATCTATCTTTCACATTTTAAACCCTAAACACCACTGTAAGTCATTATGCTGCACTCAGTCCATTTGTTAAAAGTCCCTTCTTCAGGCAAAGATAATACTGTATTATTATACTCCAACTGCTGCCTGGAAAAACATCTAAAGTTTTTTGCCTGCTCTGTTCAAGACTTGTAACTCTGCAGGCCAGAAGTACATCTAGGCATAATAAAACATTAAATATTATAGTAGTACCTTCACTTGTGTAAATCTCATCAGAATTAAAATAATTATGTCTACTTTGTTGATTATGACTCTATTACAGTGAGAACTTGCATTATGTTTTTCATGAGCACGTTGCTCTTTCTGACCATTAAACTGCTGTAAAAAGTGATTGCTGAAAGTCTTGTGAAGGTGACAATGGCCTCTGCTTTTCCATGTAAAAGTCAAACCTAAGATATTTCTACAGAAACACAATGTTTGTGATAGACAAAAAAAAAAAAAAGTAAAGTCTGCCCTGGAAATTTGCAGGTTTGTTTGTTTGTTTGTTTGTTTTGTGTTTTTTTTGTTGGGTGGTTTGTTTGTTTGGTTTTGTTTGGTTGGTTTTTTTGTTTTGTTTTTGTTTTTTTTTAAGGGATTCCTTCATAACAAAATGTCTGAATTAATAAGTAGGTGGAAAAAACCTTTTTTTTCTTTTTTTCCTTTTTTTTTCTTTTTCTTTTTCTCCTCTTTTTTTTCTCCTCCAGTTTCATAGTGAACAGATATACCACGTTACATCCACAGGGCTGGAAAAAAAATGCCTCAACACTTTGCTCAAACTCTCTTAAACGTGCCGAGTGATGTTCTACTCAATTGTTACCAAGGCCCACTTTCCATCATAACAAATTCACCTATCAATCTGTTTATAGTATTTTTTCAAATGATAAAAAGTATTTGTCACAGATACACTAACTGCTGTACAACTGAACACACTGATTGTTCAACACCAACAGCTTTTCCTGATGTCATTCACAGGCACGTGTTCTATCATTACTGGAAACGAGAGACTGGGTTTTCTGCCTCCCTCCTCACCTGACAGCTGAAAGGAAAACTACTCCTTCTGCACACAATACTCTTTCTTCCTGAAAGAAGCAGAGGCACCAGTGACAGCCTGTGCTCCACTGCCTGCTTGGTGCTTCTCAGATATTGAACCAGGCAGCAGCTGGATGTATCCACTGCTCTGTTGTTCAAAGTGTCTTCATTAAAATAGATAGATGTTTGCTTCATACCAATTATTTATCATTCAGTGATGAAATCTGTCGTCTTATTTACCGAGTACCCTCTAAGCTATGTAGCTTGTAATGGAATTATCCATTCCCCGAGGTGCTTTTTCGCCACACTCCTCAGTGTTACATCCCCGCTCTTTACATGAATGCCACACAGATGCATGATCCTCAGTTACAGATGGCAAGTTAAGTCACAGGAACACTATGGATAAAACTGGAGCACTTACTTTGTCCAGAGACATCTAAGATTCACATCCTTCACTAAACTTTGTGTTTTAACAACTTCCCACATATTCAAAGGACAGCTATCACCAACCGTGAGGGGAAGAAAGAACAACTACCACAGACATTTTGTGGCAGAGATGATGATAAAAATCCAGTTCTCAAGATCAGCCTTCAGTTACTTACTCACCGCTCACATTAAATCCTTCCTTCTCATTCCTAAATTCCCTGTTTACTCCATACCCTCATGCAAGTTCCACAATACGTAAACCAGGATTCTTAAAATTTTATTCATCACAATACTGATTCAATCTAAACAGTGCCTGATCTGCAACAAAAGCAGAATAGCTCAAGGACTGTTCCAGAAGAGAAGGAGGGGGCGGAACACACCACCAAATGTGATGATGTATTAAATGTCGTCTAATATGCATTTATAGAAGGACAAAAGGGGACAACTGGGATTGTATGGACAGCTTTAAGATCAGAGTTTCCTAACTTTTCTCAACCTTGGAACCATGATACCATTTTGATATAGGAAGCTACGTGAAAAACTTTGCATGCAACATTTATACAAAACTGAAAAGGAAACATTTCACTATTTGACACAGTCTGCCATAGTAACCTTGTAGCCAAACTGGAGAGAGGTGGTTTGGACAGGTGGATTATAGGGTTGGTGGAAAAGTGGCTAAACTTGGATTCTAAATTTTGTGATCATCAGTATCAAGACCAAGTGACAGCTGGTCACTCTTGATGTTTCTCAGGATTGATACTAAGGTCAATATTTGTAATATCCTATTAATGACTTATCCACACTTAATGATCTAATCATTGTAGCAAAGTATCAAATTTGTGGCCAACACCAAATTGGGGGAAACGGTCGATATGCTCAGTGGTAGGATGTACAATTCAGAAGGACCTCAACAGCTTGGAAAGGCAGGACAATACCTATCTCAGGAACTTCAATTAAAGCAACATCCTATATCTGAAAACAGAATAAACTCACACACCAGCACAGGCAGAGGGCTGACTGAGCAGAGATCAGATTTGCAGAAGAGAACCTATGGTCCTTTTTGAAATTTCCTGACAAGTTGAATACAAGTCAGCAGTGGATTTTTTTTGCAAGAATCAAGACTTCTCTTAGCAAGATCACTATTAAGCAGCTAATAAAGATGAATTAAGAATATCGAACATGTTTTCTAAAGGGTCACCTGGAATGTCCTAATGCTATTTCACTTAATTTCATTTTTACCCAAATGTATTGAGACTACTAATTACGCGAAGGTTTTCCTCAGTGCTTTACTTCAAACCAGACATACAGCATCTAAAAAACCCAAAGCTATATTTGTTCCACTTCTAAAAACAAGCAGTAAAGAAAACTGCTGATAAGGCAGCAACACAGATTAAAGTGTTCGCAGTCTATGACTTGATATTTTCTGTTGTAAATCCTGTCAGTTGTACTGCTAGACCATGGACCCAAGGTGAGCCTGACATCTTGAAAATATTCCAGACGATGATATACTTAGAAGATAAAAAACTTGTAGACAGAACATTAAAGATTCAAAATATTTGAAGACAAGCAATGAAATTTTAGTTGCAAATAGTAATTATGTTCATTGAAAACTGGATCAGGGCTTGTATTAAGTAGACCAATGCAAAGGCTGAACTGATTCTGGAAGAGTAAATTATTTATTCCAGAGAATATTCAACCCCCTCAAAAATTTACAACCCCAGAAAGCAAATATAGATAAAAAGGAATAAGCAACATTTTTCAGAACTGCTGGAAAAAAAATTTAGTACAAAAGGAAGAGGTAGTCATTGTTCAGGTAATGGTTTGGTTATTTTACAATAATACTGTACTCTTCCTAGTGCTGGCAAAAATCTTCTTTGTTTTTAAGCTCAACAGGTTTTATTTAAGCCTACAGTTGCTAAATATTACTGAATTGCTAGCACAGAAATTCATTATCTTGTAAAATGGCCTATATTTTAATTTAATGGACAATTACTTCTTAGCCAAGGTGAACGCATTAAACTTTCTGACTTAAAAGGTAAGTGTAATATAGCAGAATAAATAACTAAGACCAAAAGATGCCACTATAGAGTAAATCAACATCAAAAGCTACTGCAGTATTTAGTAACTCTGCTACATCAAGCTCTCCTGCCCCCAAGTGAGATGATGAGTCTAGGAAGTACGTGACACTCCTCTCCTCTACTGAGGATGCTCGCTTCCCAGACATCTGTGGCAGCAAAGCAGAGCTGCTATGTTTTAAGTCAGTGGTTCCTGGAAGGAGGGTCATTTTTGCATAAGAATATATGATCCACAAGGTTTATATGATGTACCAGTTTTGGCTCTGCCCCACATTGCAGGGCAGTTAGTGTCTTTCACATACATCCAGAGCTACTAAAAAGATCAGCTCAGACTGTGTGGGATACTACAGCAAGCTGGGCAAAATTATGTGTCCCATGAAAGGTCTAAGAATTCAAATGTCTCCACAGTGTCCAAGTATTGGGTTACTGCAATAATGCTTTTTTTAGTACCAGTAACATGCAAAACTGGAAAAATATTGCCTATCACAGCAAAAAGGACTAGAAGTGAGCAGGACAATCAGCTGAAGGAAGAAAAGATATTGGATCAAGAATATAAAAAGCTGCTTTATCTGTCATGCTGGTTTTCCTGCCACATGCATTTTGTATTACTGAAATTTTGCTAAAATAAAGAAAAATTAAGTTGAAGGTGGGCATTACATGCAACAGAGGATGGAAAAGATGCCAGGAGTGCCAGCTAAGAACCAGAGTGCTATTTGGGGCCAGCAGCCAGTGTCAGAAATTAGACTAACCAACCTGATTTTAGTATTTTTTTTTATTTGGAAAAACAAGATTTTTTTCATTTCTAGTCAATAAAAAACCAAAGCATTTCCTACTCTGTAATGTATTAAAATTTGAAAGTGGTAGTGGATGTGCTTATACAGCTGGAGGGAGACAAAAAAAGACAAAAGAAAACAAAAATTGGTGCACTTTCAAAACCAAGAAGTTTAAATTTCTTTGGCAGCAGATACTAAATATTTTTCCACTAGAATACTAGAGAAAGTTCAACTATCTTGTTAAGATTTACTGTGGAAAATCTGGAAATTAGGTGTAGGCATTTAAGTGTAAATACAGGATTTCAGATTTTAATACTTTCTTAATTACCAGTTTGCTACCAATGGTCCTGTAACACCACCATCCCTTTCAAGGTTCAGAATTCATCATAAACATTTATGAAGTTCTTTTCACAAGATCACACCAAGGAGCTTTAAAAACATATTAGCATAAACGTACAACAAAAAGGGCAAAATAGTGTTTTAGAACTATTAAAAAACCAGTAAATATGGACAGTTAAGCATATTAAAATACTTAAAAGATTGCAAATAAATGTGCATAAATTCACAGTACAACATTACATACAATATAATATATAAAACCTGCTACATCAGCACTGTAAAGAAAGAATACACCAGGAAAGCTGACAACTGCTTTTCTCTAAATTCACATAGTCCTCATTTTCTCCTTTACAATATGCATGCATTTTTCTAAATAAATGTGTTATGAAAAATTCACTACACCTGATTGTTGAAGACAAAATACTGGAAATATTTTAAAAGCTGAAAATCCACCAATTATTCTCTCCATAAAGAAATATTTTACTCATTTATTAGCATTGTTCAGTTATTTTTGTAGATTTTGCCTCCTTTTTACTAAGCATTTACAAATATTACAGCTATAGAAATATTTAATTAATCCTATCTCTGTATTTTACAGATTGAAGAAACAAAGATCAAAATTGTGGTCTGGTAAAACTACATACTTTCAATATTATATTAGTACTTACTATGGCATATTTATTTTTACACTCAAATCATCTTTAGTAATTGTACTGAACTGCATACTGCCACTCAATCTGAAATTTAACAGCATCTTTATCATACATAGCACATTTTTTTTTTCTGAATGTGTCAAGATCGAATAAATGCCCCACTTAACAAAAGGAATGGTTTTCCTCAAACTGTCAGAATACAGAAGGTAGCCCTGAAAATACTTTACAAACTCACATCACTGTAATAAATACTTACACATCTGATGTTCCATACTCATTTTTTTAACACCTAAGATAAGTTTTGAAGACAAGTTCGTTCAACAGCCACCTTACCTCAATCTGTACTGCTGATATCTAGTGGGTTAAGCATAAACAGAATATACCATATTCAGAAGAATGTTATGTCGATTTAAAAAGAGGCACAAGTTAAAATTGTGCTGAAACTCTACAGCTAAAGCTAAAAAAAAAAACATTGCTTACTAAAAGGTAATTCTGAAATAGTTACATGAAAGAAGTATTTATTACCAAGTTTCATGGTAGACATCACACATACTGCATTTAGTACAGAAAGCTAGAAATACAAACTTTGTAATGACACACCAACACTTTTAGTTTTATGCAAATTAATTTAAACTCTATTACCTTATTTACTTCCATGATTTCCCTTCTCTCTTCACTAGCAAAGCGAAGCTGACTTGCCACACCACGATCATCGTGCTTGGAGCCATCTTCTTCAACATAAGGAATAAGTTGCTGTGAGGACAAGAAACATTAGCTTTAGGAAAAAAGAAAAAAGAAAAAGGAAAAAAGAAGAAAAAAAAAAAAGAAACCAAACCAGAAGATACATAAGATGCTACCATTTTCTCCAAAGGTTCAAACTTCCTAAGAGGAACTAGAGACAAGCTTGCTTCTGTCACCACAAACCGAAAGGCCTTGGAATGACCCTCAGCTGATTCTCCAGAAAAACAACATGCTTCAAAAAGACACAAACCCACATATTACCAAGCCTAGACCTAAGCAATTTCACAACTGCAGGCAGAACTCAAACTTTACATTTTAAGATGTTTGTCACAGATAATACTTGTATTATTGAACTCTGCAGATTTACTATTCCACATCATGAAATATCACAAACACGAAGTTAACAATATTACAAAGTATTTCAGTGATATAGTAAGCACAGTTGTGACTGGCTTTACATAGCTACTTGGATAATATCCTAATACAACTTGCTATTCTAGTGGCCCTCTGTTTGGCTGTTCTTGCAACCAGGCCCACAGTTACCTAACTGGAGTTTTTCCATAAGAGTTTCCCACTCTGATCTCCTCAGGCACATAGTGTACTATTTGTTTTATGTAAGCTTCTACAAAGTCAAAAATCTTTGATAAAGAATTTCTAAATAAATATTAATGTATGCTCCCTTCAAAAAAAACCCATCAAAAAATAAATTCAGTACATATATTAGATACAATAAAAATACATGCTTCTGTGTCAGAACACTCCCAAACTACTAGCATCTTATTAAAAAATAATTGCAAGCTGTAATATTTTATACACAACATACACCCACAAAGTCTATGGTCTGTTGTTGATTTTTCTGTCCTGAACTAAGAAAAGCTAAAGTTGATAGTAAAATTACATCCTTGTTCACATACACATTACAGACAAATGAGAGACTGGTAATTGATGCAAATGAATAAGACAATAGTTTAAAAGTCTGGGAGCAAGTTGCTCACTGCATGTGTATTGACTTGTTACTTTCATTAGGGTGAAAAATTCAGCAGCATCCTTCTTCAGCATTCTGATGGAAAACTTACTTTGATTTAACCCACTGAAAATGTAATTATTTTCTATACAAAAATTTGAGGACATTCTTTTTTAAGCTCATCAAAATGGACAAAAACTGCCACACTAAACTTGGCCATTAAAACATAGGAAAGGTTATCAACTTGCTACATTTGCATACCGTAAAGAAGAAGTAGTGTGGCTGATAAACGGTCTTGGAAAAAACTCCTCCTCTCTCTGATGGAAAAATAAAGTACCACTTAAAGTAGAATATTTCCTTTGAAAACCTCCCATAGCAAAGAACTACATCTACCATGCAAATGAAGCAGGAAACGTAATCAACTAGAGAACCTTCTAGCCACATCTGCTTTACAATTATTTCATGCCTTGCTATGTTGGTTAACAGAAAGTTTATAACACCTATTTCACTGGTAGTACATCTTAATGAGAAATTATAAAAAATGTTTGTATCAATAAAAATAATAGACTAAGGAACATTAGTAGGTATTGACTTCTCAGGACAATGTGAAAAAGGGTTTGCTGATGTTCTTTAAAGATACAGTTAGAATGTCAGTCATTCCAATAGCATGATTGAGACTATTATTGAAAAATTGGAATAAGAGTTTAAGAAAACTGATCCAAGAGGACTGGTGTGCCACTCTCACTCAGTCAACCTAACTAATAAAACATGAGGAGGCAAGCATTCTATTTACGTCAGAGCAGCAAAGACTATGTAGATAAAAGAATTCATTAAAAAACTCTGCTGTGCATAAAGTATCAGTGGCATTAAAAAAAGCTCAAAGGAACTACTCATTTTCCCTGTGGAGATTCTTTTTCATCCTGATGACAGGAAAAAAATGGAGGAAAAAAAAAATAAGACCATCCCCACCTCATCCCAACTATACGTGAAAACAAGACACATCAAAAGCTTTTAATGGGGACAGAAATATTTGTCTATTGCACATAAGTCAACAAACAATGACAAAAGTTTATTAGGTTTTTTTGTTTGTTTGTTTGTTTTAATGGGAAAGTTATCTTACTCCCTTGCTTGCTGTAAGGTTTCCAAATACCTTTCTCTGAAACACAGGGCAGAGACTGCTGACAGAGGCAGATCAGTAGTCTAGAATGGACTATACAGAATGGACTCCTTCATTTCTTTACTCCTATTCAGTGAAAAGACTTAAATATAAAATATGATTAAATCATTAAAACTCAATGGACAATCAGAAGTCCATTAACAGAGTTGCCTCAGGATCCAGAGGTCAGTAATTAAACAACTTCACAGCTCTAGCTAATATACAGCAGTAATAACTCAGATCATAAGACAAAAAAAGGCTTTAAGACCATTACTAGGAATTACAAACGACTTATGAGGGGGGAAAACGAACTTTTGATTTTACTAAGAATAACATTTTTATTAGAAAAAGCTTCAGCCAGTCCTCCTTACTGGAAGTCTTATGCTGTTAACTCTTCCAGCACCACTGCATATTTAGATTTGGTTGATATGAGTGAGGGAACTATGGAGGCACAGACTAACAGCCAGAGCAAGAGAATAATGCTTATTACTCAGGAGCCAGGCTGGTAGATATGAGCTTAAAGCCGGCTTCTTCACACCATAACTGCTTTAGAAAAGAAAACTTGCCCTGACCCCTTTTTTCCTTGGGGAAACAAACTGCTGAATGTACCAAGAAGCCTGAAGAAAACGGCTAAAATGTTAAATGACATTTGATTTCAAAATTGGATGCCTCCCAGTTGGTAAGAATTGCTGTTAACATGAAAGTTTCACAGCCTTTCAAACAGCTTCAAATAATAAACAGAATTTAGTCAAACGAATAATTACAGTCTCATTTAAAACTTGTTATGAGTCTCCTGCAACTCAGGAGCATGGATTATGTACTAAGCAGAGGATAGTTATTCCGAGTTGTAATTTATATATAAATAAAGATACTTACTTCTATGGGAACAGGATCAAGCCCAGCACAGTTTTCATTGCATTTGTCATAGACTAATCTCAGTTTTCTGAAGAGTATTGATAGCTGACGAAGATGTTCCTGTAGCTTTCCCAGTCTGTCTTGATATGTTCCAGTATGATAAGTAACACCATTTGGTAACTTAAGAAAACCAAAACCCCAAAACATTAAAAATAATATGTTAAAGTTTCTGTCACATGAAATAACTAAAATAAGTTGGAGATATTTTTGTGTATTTCAAAACAAGACATTCACAACGTCCCCTCAGAAATCACTGAAATTTCTATTTTTTTTATCAGCAAAATTCTAAGTACATCATGCACCTAAGATAACTATATATATACCTAAGATTAACTACAGAATGCAACATCCAGAGTCACGAAATTACAGAGAGAATGGGAGTGATTATTTATCTTCTACTCTCAGCAGAGAAACACAACAAAAGCTTATATTTTTTCTCAATAAGTAGCCACAAATAAGGATTATATCCACCTTAATAACAAAAAGAAATGTCTTTTAAAAAAGTTCTAGGTGAAAAATATTACAGGAAAAGATCAACTGAAATTCATCTATAATTACTTGCCAAATTTTAAAAAGAACAGAGAAACATAACTAGCAGAGAAACAGAAATCACTATTCATCAAGGAAAACACGGATATTAAATGTATTTAGAGTATATTCATTGCAGGGGAGAAAAGAATTCAGAATTTCTGAATGTTCTCCATCTTCACTTAATGTACAGGGGTAAGCAGATATATTGTGAGTAGTATTCACTGCTCCAATCAACCCCCCTTTCCAAAGCAGTTTGACCAAGTAATGTATTTACAGGTTCTAAGCTACCTCCTGTGCTTACATATACTGGCAGTTGGTGGTAAAAACACAGGAAGGAACATAAGTTATTTCTCACCTGCATGTTCCTCAGTAACTGGAAAATTTCCATGGTTCGAAATACAATGTCCTGCACAGTCTCCTGGCCAATTCGACAGAGAGAAGCTTTATTTACCTCCCTAGCTGCCTGAGCCTGTGTCCCTGAGAAAGCACCAGGCGGCATGCCCGCCCCGGCGAGAGGGGGAGTTGACATCTCTTGCTGTTAACCAGTCCCACTGGGTCAAGCTGCACAAAGTTAAGACAGAATTGAGTAAGTACTTGTTCGAGTCTCTCATAATAAACTTCTGTATGGTGGCTGCACTGTTCCTTTTCCCAATACGTGGTCCTATCCAAGAAAAACTGTTCAACTGATAAAAGATGGCTCTGTGCAGCAGCTTTTCGTTTGCATACCGCTCCTTTACCCAGTATGGCTTTGCTGGGCAGGGGAATTGGGAGTGCACTCCTCAGAACGGTGACGAGGAAGGCCCCTGTCCGAATCTATCTCGATGGGACACGAAAGGGACTTTTGTCCCGCTCCAACAACTAAAACCGCAGCCCTCCTGCTGGGTTCCTGACCGACACCTGCCCAACTGCTCTCCCCTCTGCTGCAGAGAGCGGCCTGAGGCGCCGCTTAACCTGGCCAGGGCCCAGGCTGTGCTCCGAACCCCGCAGCAACCCCTAGACACCTCACCCCGCTCTCCTGCCTGGGTCCCGGCTCCCCCGGGATATGCAGGCCTCTCCCTGACAAGCCGCCCACCAGTACCTCCCCAGCTAGCACGGCCCCCGGGACGCGACATATGCTTCGCTCCCCCCCCCCCCCCCCCCCCCCCCCAAACGGGCAGCCCCCGGCCGGCGGAGGCCGGGAGGCGCCCCCCCAGCCCCCCCCACCCCCCCCCCCGGTCGGCCGCGTGGG
>JAAGNO010016153.1:0-17182 GCA_033439905.1 Ceryle rudis
TGGGCCGGGGTGGGTGGGGTGGGCTTGGCACTGTGCGGCTCTGGCAGGCAGGCTGGGTGCATCTCGGATGCTGTGTTAGTAACTGCAGTTATCTCAGAACTGTGAGCTTAGCTGCCCGCTGCCCAGGCTGGAGGGACCCCCTGTCTCCCAAGGGTAAGATGCAGGAAAGCCCCGTTCTGATGGTGCTTGTCCTCTTTTTGGCAGCTGCTTCCCTGTGCTGGCTGTCACTGCTCCTGTCCCTTCTGGGACCTGCACTGTCCCATTTCACTTTGGAAAAGAGTAAAAACCCTATCCTCAAAGCACTGCCTCTCTCACTAACGAAACAAGGAGCCTGTGCCCACAGTGGGGAGAAATGGAGCTGGACTGCCACAGCTTGTGAAAGCATGCCATAGACTAATAGAATGGTTTGGGTTGGAAGGCAACTTAAAGATCATCTAGTTCAAACCACCCCCTGCAGTGGATAGGGACATTAGACCAGGTTGCTCAAAGCACCATCCAATGTGACTGTGAACACTTCCAGGGATGCGTCATTCACGACTTCTCTGGGCAACCTGTTACAGCGTCTCACCATCCTCACGATAAAGATTGTCTTCCTTATTATAATACTTCAGATCAGTTTAAACCCTCCTCCAGTTTAAAACTGTTACCCCTCATCCTAGCACTACATTCCCTGACAGAGTCCCTCCACACCTTTCCCATAGGACCCCCATGGAGATAGTCTTCAGAAGGCACACTTGACCAAGGTTTGTTTGGGGCTTTTTATGTTTTAATTTAAAGGGTGGCTACAAAGAAGATGGAGATCCCCTTTTTACAAGGAGTCACATGGAAAAAAACAAGGGGTAATGTGTACAAGTTACTCCTCGGGAGATTCTGACACGAGGAGATTTTTTTCACAAGGACAATCAGCCATTGGAATGATCTCCCCAAGGAAATGGTGGATTCCCCAACATTGAACACCTAAGATTCATCTGGACAGTGTGCTGGGCCATGTTGCCTGTATTGTGCCTTTGCCAGGAAAGGTTGGACCAGATGATCCTTGATGTTCTTTCCAACCCGGTATTCTATGATTCTGTGATTCCATCTCGGGTCAGCCTGCTGGCCCAAGCCTGTCTCAGTCTTTAATGAAGAGCTGAAACCTGTCCTGTTACTAGAGCAGTGTCCAGCTTGGAGTCCTCAGCACAAGGACATGACACTGTTGGAGCGGGTCCAGAGGAGAGCTACAAAATGATCAGCAAGCTGGAGCATCTCTGCTGTGAGCCTTCTTCTGAGGGAGGACTCATAGAGTTGAGGTTGTTCAGTCTGGAGGAGACTCTGGGGAGACCTTAGTGTGGGCTTTTGACAATTAAAGAGGGCCTAGAAGAAAGACTGGGACAATCTCCTTAGCCAGGCCTTTTGCGACAGGACAAGGGATGATGGGTTTAAACTAAAAAAGGGAAGGAAAATTTTTTACGCAGAGGGTGGTGAGACACTGGCCCAGGTTGCCCAGAGAGGTGGTCGATGCCCCATCCCTGGAACCATTCCAAGTGAGGTTCCCCGGGGCTCTGAGCAACCTGCTCTGGTTGCAGATGACACTGCTCCCTGCAGGGGGGGTGGACCAGATGGCCTCGAAAGGTCCCCTCCCACCCAAGCCGTTCCGTGATTCTCTGACCACTCCCTGAGCGGCGCAGCCAGGGGCAGCCGAGGCCGCGCACCGAGCTCCGGCGGCAGCTCTGAGCCCCGGGGTCCCGGAGCCCCGGCCCCGCCGCGCGCGGTGCCTCGCGCCGGGGCGCTGCCCGCCGGGACTCGTAGTCCGCCCAGGGGCTTCTGGGAACTGTAGGTGGCGGGCGGCGCCGGCGCGTCGCTTCCCTTCCGCCCGCCCGTCTGTCCGTCCGTCCCTCGATCTGTCTGCGGGGCGATGGCCGCCCGCTCCCTGCGGCGCTTCGGGACCGGCCTTTCCCTCGGCGGCGCGACCCGGCGCTGCAGGTACGCGACGGCGGGAGGGTGGGGGGGCTGTGTGTGGTCCCTCGCTCTCAGCCGTTAACGGTCGCCAACAGCCGCGGCGCTGCCTCCTCTCCTCCTCTGGCGGAATCGGTGCGAGACGTGGCAGCGCCGCGGGACCGGGGCCGACGCGGCTCCTCATCGGTGGTCGGCGGCAGCGACGAGGCGCAGCGTCGGTCCCGCTCCCGGGGCGGCCGTGGTGGGGAGTGGGCCGTCACCCCCCCCGCCGAGGGGACACGCTGCTGGCCTTGAGCTTCTCAGAAGGCCCGGGCCCCAAATAGACTCTCAATAAGTGAACGCTTTCCTGGAAAAGTGGCGTGTTTTCAGGAAAAAATAATTTTAACTTTAGGGCAAAGCGTTTCGGTGGTCGGTTGTGAGGTTGTTTCCCGCGGTTACGCGCCCACGGGTGGTTTCTGCGGCTCGTCTTGTCCCCGCCCCGAGCCGTTTGTCCACGTTTAACATGCTCCTTATGGGCTTTATTTTTAGTGGTGATGCAGCGCTTGTGCTTTCAGCGTGTTTTGTGTGGCCGAGGGAAGAGGATCCATTGAATTGGGTCGGTATTTAGACAGAAAACGAGTATCTGGTCATGGTTTTGGACATCGTGGAATGCGGCTTGTAAAAGGGAAATCCAGAACAGGTGCTTTGGTTATTTGAGTGAAATGTGGGCAGGTGAAAAGGAAGAGGAGTTTTTTTTCTCGGGGGATTAAATGCATTCATATATTTTAGTGCATTTATTATAATTCTGCAGCACATAATAGAAGCATCTGTGTTTGTGGCCAGGTGAAACAAAAAGTCAAAATGTATGTTAGCTTTTTTTTTTCCCCTGGGAAAACAAAACCAAACAAAACATCAAACCAAACAAACTGAAAAGACCACTTAAATGCAATAAAATAATTCTGCTGCACATAATAAACTCAACTTTGTTTGGGACTAAAGGTGTGTGTCTGAAAGTCGTTCCTCTTTCATATGCTCTTACACATGTGAAAACTGTTTTGCACCTCTCAAAACGTGCACCAGGTTTGAAATAGGTGACTGATAGGAGCAGAGCAGTTGAGGGTGGCCAGAATCTGTCTTCCGTGTGGAGCTTCTCTTTGTACAGCCGTTCTCCTGCCTCGCAGCCAACAGGAGTGGTGGGGCCCGGGCACCCATGCTGCGTGCCCCTCGGGGACCTCTGACCCTGGGCTTGCTCTAGTCTGGGAGCCTGCTGCCCAGCGCATGGCCCCCCTGCTATGGCCAGCATGCTGTGCAGGCCTGTCCCCCAGTCTCATCCAAGAGGAGTCCACTACCATCGAAGAGGAGTAGTATTAATCTCTGGTATCGCTCCCCAAGGAAACAGAGCCCAGAAATTGGGGGTAATGAGATCTCCTCCCAAAGCAGGAAGGCTTCATCAGAACTAAACCACTAATGCAGATGTTTCTGCATGTCTCAGCACTTGCACTCTTTGTCATGCTGATTTGGGAGGAGGAGGAGGAGGAGGGAGTGTTTAAGAAGGGGTAGGACCCTTGTGTTGAGATGGAACATGACAGAGTGGGTTTGGGATGTTCAGGTATCCTGCCTGTGCTCCAGAAAGAGCTGATGTTATTGTTCCAACCACAAAGACCTGTTCTCATCGTTTGAATTCTAATCTTAAAGGACAGTTGGAGCAAACCGTAGGGCCACAGTCAACTTCTTTGCTACATCTATCTATTTGTCTTTCTGAGACATCAGTTTGTAAATCTTTTTGTATCACCAGCTTACTTGTATAATCCCTTCGCACACCCTGGGACTTCCACATGTCTGTCACTTCAGAATGTGTCAACTTCCTCCCGTGGGATTTCTGCCTATTTTTAGGGCAGCTGTCATCACGACTGTGTTTAGAAGATGGAGCCCAGCACAGTGGACAGGCTGTAAATAGCACTTGCCCTTTTTAGTGGAGTATTTTGCTCATCCTGTAGGAAGAAGTGAATTGAGCAGTATTTTCAGTTCTGCATAACAGTCCTTCTTAAGAATTCCCTTTGGAGTCTGAGAAACTGTGGTTCTTGTTTCTCGGCTACAACTTTTAAGGCAGGCTCATTTGAACAGCACATGATACCCCGGGCATTTCGCTGCATGGGGGAGTGTTCTGTGCCTTGGTTCCACAAGCTGGAGAAAGGAGTCCATGCAGGCAGCTCTCGGCTTCACGTAGGCAGGTCCCATAGCTGAGGCACCAGCTTGCTCTTGCCCCTCTCCTCCTACACGTTGAAACACACCCATTCGTGTAAATCACTCTCAGAGGGAAATGAATCACCTTTGCTTCTTGGATGCAAGAGAGATAACTCGTTTGTATAGCTTTTTTAAGACAGAGTCTAACCTGTGAGGTGAGGTGCCTCCCAAGCCTGCCTTCTCAGCTGCATTTCAGGTTCTTTGGTTTGGCTGTAGCATGGCTAATTTCCATCCCTGCAGCTCTTCAGATGAATGCGAGGTAAAGGACAAAGCTTGTAGTAGGTGCTCACCGCAGACACACCTTTTATCTACAAAGAAAGCGTTGCATTTGTGTAAAGCCTCACAGATTGATTTTGAAGGCTGGGTGAAGGGGCCCCTCTCAGTCCTCACCCCCAGCCTAGTCTGCTTTCAGTAACTTTAAAAAAGTGCTGTGTTAACCAGTCAACAAAAGAAACGTGACAAGCATCTTAAAAATCATTCAAGGTGAGGTCTTGTGTCCCAAATAGATTTCTCTACAGCCAGGGATAAAATGTGGGGTTTTCTTCTGTGTTGGCATTCCTGGAACCCAGAACTGCAGTGGCTGGGCAGCTTTTTGAAAAGAGCTTGGTGATGGCCCCTGGCCTGGTTCCTTAAAGATCAGTGTGAGGAATGTCCTATTCCAGAGGAGGTGTACATAGCAGAGGCACCTTCAGACTTGTATTTGGTGTGGAGTGTGTTGAAAATGGCTGGTTTGATACACAGATCAGGTTTTAAGTACCCACTTAATAAAAAATTGCATATGCCAATGCCTTCAGGGGGGAGGTTTGTCATGCAACCATGTATTAAAATGAGGGAACATCAGGGCTGCTAATCAGGGAGTGGCAGGAGATGCTTGGTGGTCTTTGGGCAGGTATAAATCTCTTAAACTGTGCTTTGGTTTAAGCCCTGGCTGCCACCCGAAGTGGGACACCTCTTCCTGTCCCCGTATTTTCCCTCCCACAGCTCACCAGGCTTCATGTGTCTGTTTTCTCTTTTGTGCTGACACTTGCACTCATCTGATCTGTCAGCAAACCTATTCAGGGACACAGACAGGGAAGGCTTTTTGTTTTGTGGGGTTAGTTTTCAGCTGGAGTAACTCCCTGAACCTTCATTCTGCATCACTTCAGTACTGGACTAAGGGGAGCAAGCCTGTCCCTTCCAGTTGCAGCTCATCTTAGCTGCATTGCAGAACAAGGCTTATGTCTCATGACCAATTTGACAGACCCAGAAACAAAAGCTATGAACTTCTGCGACATTTTACCCAAGCGACAAAGCCTTACTGAAAAGTAAGAAGCTTAATGGTGCAGGGCTGGTAACTTGAACTCAGCCATGTCGATTCTGGGGCCTAAATTAGTGTGTCTGTGCGGTGTTGAATGTGCTGTATAAACACAGAAGTCTGAGTCGGTGCCAGGGCGGTGATTTCTGTGCCGTGCTGCATTTCGTTCAGTAGATGTGCACTTGGTATATGCAAAACCCATCTGTGAAAGGGGATGCTGAAAGCCCTGCTCAGAGGAAGAGCCCAAGTGTTCCCAAAAAAGGAGATACTTTTTCTTGTTAAGTGTATACTAAAAAGTTTCCTGAATGCAGCTGGCTTGCAAGTAAATGTGATTTTCTTCTGCAGACTCTGTTCCTCGTATATGGCACGAGAGGGAGGTGGGCTGAGGCGTTGGCCTCACGCTGTTGGGAATGGGTCCTACCTAAGTCAGTTTGCAAAAGCAAGTTGTGTAGGAGAGGGAGTGAAAATTCTTGGTTTTGCTCTTGGAGTGACAGCATTGTTACCGTGGGTGACAGGCTTTCTGGAAAAGAACAGAATGAAGTGAAACGTATTTTTCTTTATTTTTCAAAGCATCTAGTGTGCTGGTTTTGATCATCTTCTGACCAAACTGTTTTCAGCCAGATTTCTATTACCTAGTTTTTGGGAAACCTGTGAGTTTGTTACGCTGCCGAATAGGCTGCTAAGCACCTAGGCGGTGTTTATGCAGCTCCATCCCAATTATCTGACTCTGGTTGTTTCATCATTTCATCTGCAAGTTGCGGAGTCAGCCTCCTGGGTGAGCTCCACCTGCTGTACTAACAAGAACCACTGACAAATGTGCTTTTTAGCTGAAAAGCATACTTGGGATGAAAAAGACTTTGGAGATAAGGCAGGCTTCAGCACCCGAGGCTTGGGCTTGTTTTGTGGTTTGTTTTTTTTGTCTTTGCGACTCTTTCATTGCCAGTAGAGATAAAAACAGTTAAGTGCTTAGAACTCTTGGAGAATATTAGGGACAATTTTCAGTGGGCATGTTCAGTCCCTTTTCTGCACACAGGTACCGCAGCTGTAAAGGTACGGGCAGAAGGCTCTGGCATATTTGGGATGCGCACAACTTGGTCATGTCTCTGACAGTTCTCTTTGGTTTCTTAACTGTTCTTTGTGCAGCGGACATGAAAGGTGCCTACAGTCTAGTGATTGCTGCTTTGTGAGAAGAACTGATTGGCCAAAGGTTCAAACTCTGCTCCTCTTCACTCAGCAGGAGGAAAACTGAATACACCAAATACTATGTCTGTTTGCACCTGGGAGAACAAATGAGTCAGAGCATCCAAGAACTAGATCCTCCATTAGCCAGCAGCTTGAGATGTCCATGTCTATCCTTGCTTGTTGAATTGCTTTACAGAAATCCACAGCCACTCTACTGGTGTGTCCTGCCCTTTTGTGGTCACTGTACCACCTCGGGTAGCAGGCTGGGTTCTGCCTGCCTATCTTATTATGTACTGTAGGTTTGCAGATCTTACTGAATTTTGCTCATAACTTTGGATTTTTTCATAAAACAACTGTGAAAAGAGCTTTATACTGCCTGCCTCCTTTTCAAGACTACCTTGCAATAATGATTCTGAAGTTTGTCTCATCTGTTGTTGATCACCTGCACTGGGAGGTCAACAGATTTGCAGCCCACAACTTGTTTTCCTGTGAAAATCTGACTCTGCAAGGTATGTATGTGATATCCAGCCTCTGTAGTCACATGGGAGTCTAATGTAAAAGAATTTAAAAAAAAAAATCCATCTCTTTGTCTTTCTGTGCTAGTTGTCCCTATTTTCTGAAAAGAGATAAAATTTTATCTGGAATTCTATGTATCTTATGTAGGAGAGTCTGCTTTTAGCAATGACAATAAACTAGAATTCCTGTTGACCTTTTTATTACTTAACTTCCCTCCTTTGTCGCTGGTTTGTATTTCAGGGGATCCCCCTGTGTTTTCAGCACTGCAGCTCAGCAAAGAAGTACAGGAGATGAGTGTGGCCCAGAAGATCCCCGTGATGAGCCCAAGCATCCTCTTTCTGACTGTGCCTTAGAGCACAAAGCCATCAAATTGGAAGAACAAGTCCGGGATTTAACTGTGAGTATGCTGCTGACAGCATCGTTGATGTGTTTTGTTTGATCCCCTTGACTTGGTCTGTCTTTCAGCCCCAGGTTTTTCTGTAAGCCCTGTAACAGGCACACAATGCCCCTGTGCTATGGCAGCCTCCAAAGCAGCTGTGCCCTGTGTGAGACGGTGCACTGTGAAAGTACAGTCTGCCTCCCCCGAAAACACCGTCTGTCAGCAGTACCTAGGAGCAAGACACTGCGAGTGTGTTCCTGGCAGGCAGAAGTGTATGTTGAAGGTGGTCTGGTCGATTCTTTCACAGCACTGCGCAGAGGGAATGGCAGTAACTTTGTCGTGACTAGCATCATGTATGGTGTCACACCGGATCCAGACTGTCACATGGAATCACAGAACAGTAGGCATTGGAAGGGACCTCTGGAGATTTTCCAGTCCAACCCCTTTGCCAAAGCAGGTTCACCCAGAGCAGGCTGCACAGGAACATGTCCAAGCAGGTTTTGAAAGTCTCCAGAGAAGGAGACTTCACAACCTCTTTGGGCAGCCTGTTCCAGGGCTCTGTCACCCTCACAGTAAAGAAGTTTTTCCTTAAGTTTAGGTGGAACTCCCGTGTTCCAGTTTGTGCTCGTTGCCTTTTGCCCTCTCACTGTGCACCACTGAAAAGAGACTGGCCCCATCCCCTTGATACCCACCCTTTAGGTATTTATGAACATTGGTAAAATTTCCTCAGTCTTCTCCAGGCTAAACAGTCCCAAAACAGCCCCAAGTCTCTCAGCCTTTCCTCTTAAGAGAGATGCTTCAGTCCCCTCATCATCTTTGTAACCCTCTGTTGGACTCTCTCCAGTAATTCTCTGCCCCTCTTGAACTGGGGAGCCCAGAACTGGACACAATACTGCAGATGTGGCCTCCCTAGGGCAGAGTAGAGGGGGAGGAGAACCTCCCTCTACCTCCAGGTAACGCTCTTCTTAATACAGCCCAGGATGCCATTGGCCTTCTTGGCCCCAAGGGCCCATTGCTGGCTCATGGTTAACATGTTGTCCACCAGGACTCCATGGAGCTGATTTCCACGAGTTCAACCCCTCACCTGCACTGGTGCAGGGCACTATTCCTCCCCAGGTGCAGGAGTCTTCTCTTGCCCTTTTTGAACTTCATTAGGGTCCCCTCTGCCCAACTCTCCAGCCTGTCCAGAAGGAAAGTCCTCTTTAGTGACAGTGGTATGGTAGAAATTGTAGAGATCATGTTATAGGGACTATGAAGAGCAGAAGTGACTAAGGAGAGGATTAAATACCACAGCACTGGGCGATTCTGGAGATAATTGTTCTCGGAATACAACTGCACCAAGCAACAAATGAGCCGCTTGTAGATCTGTTGCTGAGACCGCCAACTTGCCTGCTGGAGAAAGGAGTGTCTGAATAGCCACAGTGAGTCATGCGAAAAGCAGCAGTATGACAGCACCGGCTTCAATTGAGCTGCACCCTGAATGCGTCTGGCCTTCACTGGGGTCTTTTGAGGGAGGTGCAGTTGTGCTGATTAATCAGTAGGAGCGGGACTTGGGTTTGGCTGTAATGAAAACCCAGGAGCTCAGCACAACCTTCTGATGCGAAGTGGGCTCTTTTTAAAGCATTGCTAAGGGATTGCAGGCTGTCAGGAAATGAATTTTACCTCCTTGTTTGAAGTCTCCCCTTGCTATTGTGGTTACAGGAGCGATACCGGAAGGCCTTGGCAGATTCTGAGAATGTCCGAAGGAGAACGCAGAAGTTTGTGGAAGATGCCAAGCTCTTTGGTAAGCAGAGTGAGGCAGAGCTGCGTTACTGCGGTGGCCTAGCCTGCCTGACTGTAAAATGCTGATCAATAGCTTTTCTCTCCCCCAGAACAGACCTCGTTCGTTGCAAAGTCTGACAGGATGTTTGCCTGGGCTCTTGGTGTCTGGGCTTACTCACTGTTTTTTCTGTATGTCCAGCTGTGTCCTATCAGGTTTACCTCGGTGACTGGATTGTGATTTATTTCTTTTTAATAGAATAGGCCCTGTGCAGTTGAGTGTAGTTCTGCTGACCTGGTTGAAATAACAGGCTCTTCTGTATGCTGAGGATTTGCTCTGGCAGGGTGTATTTCATACTCTTAGCTCTGTCATCAGGCTGTGATCTCCATTACTATATTAATAGGCTGTTAACAGCCTCTTCCCTTCTGCTCCGGCTTTTAGGAGGTAGATCCTGCCTGGGACAAAGCTTGTCAATTACTGGGTCAGATGTTCTTCAAAATTCATAAAAGAAATATTTTAGCATCAGTGAAGTGAGCTGAATTTGTAGCTTTAGCAACAGGGGCAGCTGAAGGGGAAAAAAAACTGCTGTTTAATCATTGCTCTCTATCAGCACCATCTCTGAGTATGAGAAACTGTTACTCCTCACAGTGCATGACTCTCAGAAGGTTCTTTGTTACTTCTGGTAGCTGCTGTATTTTTCCTATGGTTCTACTCATTGTGCTATGAGGTGGCTGCTGAGTTCTAGGATAATCGGTGCTGTTGGTTTTGAGAGGTTTTGTTTTTAGATGTACATTTCCTGAATGAGTCTTGATTTGGGCAGTCTACCATGTACCCATGTAACACTAAAGCTTTGGCTGAAGGGTACAGAAGACACTGTCTGCTCTCACTAAAGTAACAGTTCAAATCAATTAGCAGCTTTAAAGGTGCTCTCAAACTGCTGTGCCTGTCATTGGTGCTGGAGCTCCGTACGTTCTGAGAACTGCCCTTTACTTACTTTTTGCTTCTTTGTCCCTGTAGGGATCCAGAGTTTCTGCAGGGACCTTGTGGAGGTAGCAGATATCTTGGAGAAAACTGCTGAGAGTGCCGCAGAAGAAGCGGAGCCTAGTAATCCAAATCCAACCTTAACGAAAATCTACGAAGGCCTGGCTCTCATAGAGGCTAAATTACAAAGTGTATTTGCCAAACATGGCCTTCAGAAGATGAACCCTGTTGGTGGCAAATATGATCCATATGACCACGAAATAGTCTGCCATGTGCCAGCTGAGGGAATGCAGCCGGGCACAATCGCACTGGTGACTCAGGATGGCTATAAACTCCATGGTCGCACTATCAGACACGCGCTCGTCGGCGTGGCGGTAGAGTCGCAGGAATGATGTGGGCTCACTCATGGGCATCTGGGACCTTCCTGAGCTGAGGACCCCTCAGCACCCAGCCACAGCTGCAGCTGCATGTCTTTACTTATTTATTAAGCTAGGTTCGTATTGGATGTTGGCTTCTTTATAATGTGTGCAGTCATTTTGCCATTAATTTGAAGGTACTTGTATATTTAATAATCCTTTTTGGAATCTGTGG
Source organism: Ceryle rudis (assembly GCA_033439905.1). NCBI lineage: Eukaryota > Metazoa > Chordata > Aves > Coraciiformes > Cerylidae > Ceryle > Ceryle rudis. The sequence goes on from JAAGNO010016153.1 coordinate 10,861, forward strand.
AGTAGTACTTAGGAGTCCTGCTATTTGTCAGAAATGTGGCACTGTAGCCCCTTTCTGCATTGCTCATTTCTCCATTAAGACTTGCACGGGCAATAGGGGAGATATGGGAGAGAAAGGGAAATTCTCTAAGAGCTAAGGAGTCTTGTCTTCCAGTTCCATCTCTGAGACAGACTCATGCAGTGGCCTTCAGGAGAGTAACTCCTCTGCCTCAGTTTCCTTATCTGTATTAAGGGAATAGAATAATACTTACTGACCTACCTCACAGGGATGTGGTGAGGCTTTTTCTTTGCAAAGCACTCAGACGAGGAAAAGCCCAAAGGGATGAGTATTATTATCAGGCTGGTTTTGGTGTCTTCCCTTATCCCCAGACCCCTCAGGTGGGGATAAAGATATTCTCTTGAAATGACATTTAGGGGCAGCTTTTTCATATGTCACTTCAGGAAAACAATCCCAAATTAATGAGTTCTCTGTTGTACTACAACTGAGTAAGGGATGAGGTTTTAAAAAGAGAGTTCAGTTGTTAGGTCAATATTTGTTTTCTCCACGTAAAATTTCAACTTACTTCCTTGTTCCTAAAGGTAAAACAGGGAATAGTGGTTCTTGGTGGAGCCAGAAAATGGTTTTAAAATCTTTTTTTCTCCAACCAAAAAGTCTGTCTTAGAGGAGAGTAATTTCTCTTCAACAGTGGATGTTTGTGCAGCTTTCAAGCGTGATAATCTATATGCTGTTTCTTGAGGCTGCTGGCAAAATGGAAATGTGCCCTTAAGCAGGAAACCTGGACTGTTTTATCTTCTCAGCTCTCCAGTAGCAGTACTCAAATAACACTGACTTCCAGTTCACATTCAGATTCTAATTTTACGTGGTCATAGTAAATAGTAAACTTTCTGGGTTTTGATGGAAGGGAAAAAAACCTTTTCTACTAAAAGTCTCAAGTGCCCTTGAACCAAATTTAGCAGCAGTGACAAGAAAGCAAGAGAAGCAGAATGCTGAGGAAGCGAAAGCTGACCTTAAGCCATCCTCTTAGTTGGAGGCATGTTGTTGTCACAGCGTGGCAGATGTATTTCCCAGTGGTTCTTTTGCCTGGGAGTCCATTTATCTCATCTGAAAGGATGCAGTAGCTGAGTAAGATCAGAATTTAACCCTTTACAGAGCAGCAAGTAGTATAATGGCAGAAGAGTTATATAAACCAGCCTATGGTCTGCACTACACGAAACGAAGGCAGGAATGATTGTTTTCAGGTTGTTTCTTACTGATCTGTTAATTCCTGCCTCTTTACTTTCTGGAGTTGGATCTGTGGCCTAGCAGTTAATTGAGATCCACTTCTAAAAAACTCTTTACTTATGGTGGATGCCATCACTGGTTTGGAAGAAAGCTTATTCTTCTCCCATTCCTTTGCAGGCTTCAGTTACATAAAGCTTTTGTGGTGGACTTCAAGATTACCGCAGCCTTCAGTTAGCAGCTGTCAACAGTCTTTCATCTGGGGAGACTATGTGCAGCTAGTTGGTGTCATTCCAGAAATTTAAGGAAGATGCTCATTTCTAATATGCTCCGTGCAAGCTGCTTTGGTGACAGCTGTATGGGGGTGGCTCAGTAGTGGATACTTTCTGAAGTGTGCTTTTCTGACTCTGTGTACTTAGGATTTCAAACAGGTACTTGAGATTTCAGCCCTGAACCAGCACTTCATGGCAGCCTTAGATCATTTTGGACAAGCCTCTTGTTCAGTGCTCTTGTTTTATCAGGTTGGAAATTGCAGAGATAGACAGGACTTCTGTTCATTGTTTTGCTGGTGTATGTGCTGATTGGGTCACCAGCTTATGCTGTTACTCAAGACAAAAAACAGGTAAAATACAAAATCTGGCAATGCAAGTCTTGCTGTTCTGCCTCAAGACTCTGCAGCCTGTTCTGAGGAAACTGTGTCTTCAGCTGGAAGGAGCATGTGGGTCCTCTGCTGCCTTTTCAGCCTCTCCCGTATCAGCTGAGTCTTGGCAGTGTGAGGGGAGAGCTAGTTATGGAAACTGACTTTGAATGTGAAGCTTTATTTATAAGGAGCTAAACAAAGGCATTTTACATAACAGGTAGTTTTCATTCATAGAAAGGCTGCAGCTTACCTGAGCTGGGTTTAAAAGTAGTGTGTGACCAGAAGTGATGGGATCCAAATCCTCTTTAAGCTGACCCATGGAACCACTGGACTGTGAAAGTATGTGGCAGCTGCTTGGTCCACCTGCAGACCATTTGCCAAGCCTGCCTGTCTCCTCAGCTAGTATTCACCCATTTTTGCCTTAAACAAATACCCTAAAAGGCACTGCAGACCTCCTGTCTGTACTTGGAGGTTACCGATTCTGCTTGTATATCTGGGATCCGCTTTCACTGAAGCGCTGTTTTGTGGCTAGAGGAGGAATCTGAGGGATCCTGGACAGTCTTTCTCACCCTCCCACAGGCCCTGTTTAATTTTGGGCATTTTCCCAGTTCGTGCCCCAGGTTTTTTTTCAGTCTGTGAAACTTTTTCAGGACCTTATCAGGCTTCTATGATACAGTCATTGCTTAGAGACTCTTTTACAGGTATTACCAAAGAGATAAATACTGTAGCTGTTGTTTGTCCTGGTTTCTGCTTCCTTTGAATCGTGAAGTAAAAATGAAATAACCAAACCTGGATTCCATCACAGAATCCAGATTTCCTAGGCAAAATGTGATTCTCTTGCCTTTCAAGCACACTTAATGATCTATTTTGTCATGGATGAGATTGCATAAGGGTGGACTGAACTTCTCCCTTGTAGGTTCTTGATCCCTTGTCTGCCCAGTTTGTGTGAAGCTTGCACCCTCAGCACGGTGAGGCAGAGCCCCCGTGGTGCAGTTCCATTGCACTCTGCAGAGTTACACCAGAGAAGAGACAGACCCATGAGCTTTCTCTCTCCAGTCACTTTATTCAGTGACTGTTCAAAGGACACAGCAGTACGGGAGAGGGAGTGTCACGTACCTCTTAGTCCTTTCTACTGCCTTTGCCCAGCCATGAACTGAAGAGCTGGGATTGCAGACATCTAGATCAGACGTGCCTGTGATGGTTGTGTGTGGACCTGCATTCCTGCCCCCGGGCAGTGGGCAGCCCCACTCGCTGTGGGCCTTTGCCTTGTTCTGTGACCTTGCTGTATCCTGTCAGTATTTGAGTTGAGCTCCTGGATAAGTCTCCAGTAGCACTGTCTCATGAGTGTGGCAGCATCCTAACTCTGATCAGGAGCAGTGCAGAATGTGAATGTTGCTTTGTGAACCTTAAATTCTCAGTGCTTCATCAGCAGAGGTTCTGTTGAGAGACAGCTGTGATAATTCAGTAGCTATTAGCAGTTCTTTACTTTTTCAAAAAAGGTATTTAAGTTTTATATTGTGAATATTGTAGTTGGGTTTTTTTATTATTTTAAAGCTTGAGATGTTTTGATATTACTTGCAAAGTCAAATGAACAAAGTGTTGCTAATCTTCAAAAATCTCAGTCCATTTGGTTGGGGGGAAACCTGTACACGTTGTATTATTCTGTGCTCTTCGTTTACCCAAAGGTTCTGCCTGTATGAGAGACAAAAGACTGAAGTGTGGGAGTGGTGCAAGTAATTGACAACGACATTTGAGTTAATGTTGGAAAGGGCTGATTTCCTCTAGATGTCCAGATACAGTCCGTTTGCTAATAAAAAAAAAAAAATGCAGTTGCTTCTTTTTCCTTTTGTCCCTCTCCCAAACTGCTGCTCATTCCAACTTGCACACCGATCGGGTGGGACTACAGATTGAAAGGTTTCTTGCTATTCCTGATCCAACTGTCTAAAATAAGGGCTATAGTCCCTGGCAGTACTTTGTGGAACACTTTATTAGCAGTGCTTTAGGTGGAAGCACATGTGTGTGCCTGTCATCTTTCCTCACACAGGTGACTTGTCTGGGGTTCTGCACAGATGAGCTGCCCGGGTGTCTCATCCTCTGGTGCTTCCACATCCGTGCCTGCTCCTGTTCCTTGTCAGTCTGCTTGTGGACCATCGTGTGGAGGAATGAGCTCTGCCAGCCTTTGGTAGTGGTTTGCTCTGCAGAACTCTGCTAACAGTTGAAATGTTGATAGCCGTTTTTGCCATTTTGTTCCCAGCTTTGCTTTGCTGCGATTTTGCCCTTTGGCGTGCAGTGTGTTGTGGCAGGCGTGTGCTGTACTGGCAGCTCGATTAAGGGTGGCTTAATACACAGTGTGTATTAACAGTTGTGGTAGCCGCAGGCGGGTTGCAATTTCGGGGATTTGTTGGAGAAAAGGATGGGCTTTTCTGCAGGGGAGTGGTTGTAACAGATCTCATTCCCCTTTCCTTCATCCTCTGCGAAAACAGCCGAGCCTCCATTCCTGGTTTTGCTTTAGTCTCCTGACAGCAGGTGCCATGTTGGTGGGCCTTGCTTGCCTTGTTCTCCTGAGGCTCTGAATGCCCCTGGGCACTGCTCACTAGAAAAAAAAACCAAACCCTTTGCAGAAGTTCACTTACAAATAGCCTTTCTGGGGTGAGATCTAAATGTTTTTGCTAAAGATGTGCCAGCAAAGTCCCTTGTGATCGCAGAGGTTATGTCCCTTTATAGGGGCTCGTCCTTATTCTGCCTGATAAGTGACGATGGCTGTGCTTGGTGCTGGTGGCTGTGACGTTGGCTGTGCTCAGCATTGGCTAACCAGCCCAGACCAGGAAATAGTGCTGCCTGCTGCTGTTGTCAGTAATTTCTGGCTCTGCTGGTTTTTCGCTGCAGCAACGGTGAGAGTTGGGAGTTTTCAAACCACAGCCACCTCTGTGTGCAGAAAAGCACTGGAGCTTGTGAGCATTCAGGTTATGGCATGGTGTTGCAGAACGCCTGCGAGCAGGGCCAGGTCTGCCATGAGAGGGAAGCCATCAGGAGCAGGATTGACCTGGACTCCTCAGAGCATTGCTGCATGTACTTCTTGTCAACCACAGCCATGATGAAATGGGGCCAGTTAAGTAAGAGCTTGTTAAAACCTGAGGCATGCCGCAAAGGTATTTGCGTGCTGCGTTTTAAGCAGCTTTGGGAACGTTGCCTCACTGTCCTGGTGGGTTCACACTGCCCATCGTAAGGACTTGGGTGAGCTGAGCAGCAGTAGTTTTTTTGTCTGTGCCCCCCTAAAATGTTCACACCTGAGTTTCTGGGCTGCGTGTGCTCCCCCATGCAGACGCTCTGAAGCAGCTCCTGAGAAAGAGCGGTCCTGTGCTTATGGTGTGTTGCTCCTGAGATGAAGTTCAGGTGATGGATTCTCAAACTAGACTTTGTCACTTGGTCCTGAGCCAGCTCTGGGCTACAGCAGACTCTGGGTCTGTAATTACATGTCCTACCTGTTCCAGAGTTTTGGCTCAGTCTTTGCTATCCTTTGTAATCTGAGCAGCAGCAATTCCCAGAGATGATTGCATGGTGCTGGCGGCTCACTCTGGGACACCTTGTTTTGCCCAGGGCAGAAAGTGCAAGCGAAAGCTTGAAATGCCCTTGCTGGTGCATGACCCCTGCAGGATCCAGCCTGCTTCCCTCAGCTGGGTATTGAGCATCGTCTGCTGTTGCCCGTGCGTAGGCAGAACACACGGAAAATGTGTTCAGACAACAGCTTGGCCTGAGTGCTGCCCTATGGTGCAGCCCCCAGCATGCGTGCAGAGGGAGAGAGGTGCTGCTGGGGGCAGCTCCTGGGTTTGGACCCTTGGCTCACCGTTGGGTTGATCGCGAGTGGGGCGCTGCTGAGCGTCCAGGGGGATGTGGGTGTGAGGAACAGAGGGCACCGAGGGCCGTCAGTGTGGCTGTGCCTGGGGCGGTTCACATGCCACAGCTAGCACCTCTGGACGTTGAGGATCTCTTGTGATCCTCAGGGTCATTCTTTGAGGATGAGTATGTTCTTGGTAAGCCTGCTCATGGACCATCGTGTGGAGGAACGTTGCCTGCCAGCCTTTGGTGGTGATTCATTCTACAGAACGCTGCGAACAGTTGAAATCTTGGTAACTGGTTTATTTTTGCCATTCTGTTGTTTCACAGCCGGAGGTAGGGTCTCACAAGGCTGCTTTTGTACGACTGCTTTGTTTCCCGGTGAGCCTGGAGCCGCTCCTGCCCCGCTTCCCTGGAGCCGGGAGCGGTGCGAGGCTGCGCACACGGCCCGTTCCCCGCCCTGCTCCTCCCCGCTGGCTCCGGGCCCGCCGCCGGGAGCCGCTGCTGGCCGGGGCGGGGCGGGGGCCGAGCCTGCGGTAAGGGGCGGGGCGGGCCTTGCACAGAGCTCTGGAGGCACTTTGACCTCAGGTAACTGAGGCAACTGCAGCTCTCAGAGTTGAAGCTTTGCTT
>JAAGNO010016154.1:1852-16537 GCA_033439905.1 Ceryle rudis
TTTTTAAAACAGCTGATATTAACCAGCTGAAGTTAACAAACTCTGGAATTCAACTAACCCAAGTGAAACACCAGGAGCAAACACTGCTCAGAGGCTGTCAGCCCTCTGAAGGGCACTCGTTGGCTCACTTTAAACTTAAAGAGCAACTTTTGGCAAACACTCCATCAAAAAAACTGGCTAATACTTGCTTTGCGCTTAATCCTCCCTGAGCCGTTTCCCCGTTGCTAATCTCTCCCAGAAACCATTATTAAATCTTTCCTGGTTTGTGAAGCTAATTCTGAACAAATGCAACAGGAACAAAACAGCAGCCGGGCCCGTGTCTTTGTGCTATTTGCATGCTCCACAGGAAGATCGTTCCTTTTTTAATGAGGCTAATTAAAAAGAAACAGAAAATAATAAATCAATCCTCTTAACCTGGAAGAAATTGAAGCACTGTGGCCCTTCCTGAAGCATTAGTGACTGCCAGCTCCTGACAGGCTAGAATACAAAACCCCTCTTCTCATTATTATTTAGGACATCTCAGCAATGGTCCTGTAACACCAGTGGCTGCCGGGGCTTTGCCAGCGTGGCCATCAGCCCAGCGCTGCTTCCCTGCTAAGCTGGGCCTTGAGGTCCCGTGGGAGCAGAGAGGATCCCGCTTGGAGCTCGTCTCCATCCCACACACATCCCGCAGTATCTCACCGTATTCTGGTTTCTTGGTTCGGGCTGTAGCTGGGCTGTGCAGCCGCTGCAGTGCCCAGACTGGAAGGACCACTCCGCTTCCCACCCCGAGTCTCAGCGGGGCTCAGCCGAGCAGCTTGGAATGCGTGGACGTGTTCCTAAAATTAACCTGCAAAATCTGCTTTGATAGGACACTGACAGCGAAAGCGGAATCAAATTATCCTTTGGAATTGCCATGAGATAATTGGCCTCATTTACTATTTTAAGATTTAAAAAAAAAAAAAAAAAGAAAAGAAAAAGGCAAGGAAAGAAAAGGAAAAAAAGGCTCCTTCTTCCAGACAACTGCAATGGAGAAATATCCAGACGTAGATGATGTCCCAAAACATATCATTAAAGCTTTAAATAAATGTATGATGACATCTCCTGTTAAGAAAGACTTCCTTTGGATTTCAGATAGGAGCCAGCCAGGTCATTTTCAAAGTCATTGTTTAATAAACAAAAGATATTCCTCTTGGTTTTCCAAGCACGTGACCTAAAACATTTGGAGATGTAAGTATGTAATTTGAATTCTTTCACACATTACTGATTTTAAAGTCATCTTCCTTAGAGATGCCTCTTACTTGCCAAAAGGTAAATGTGTCTGTCTGCTGCTTTTTGGGGTTTTTTTACTCTACTTGAAATGCTCCAGAACTGACCCAGTCCCACCCCGCAGATTATAATGTTTGTAAAAGGGAGAAGGAAATGAGAACTATTGCCTTTTCACTCTCATTAGTTACAAGGATTAAATGCCAAGGCAGCTACACAACATTATAAAGAAAATAAAAATATGAACTGGAGGAGCCAACTGTGTTTGCTGCTTCACTGTCACGATGTATCCCAGAACATCACAGCACAGACATCCCACGGCTCCAGTCCTGTTCCCAGTCCAGCTGGTCCAGTCTGGGCTCAGAGCACCAGGTCCAGCTTCTCCCTCCTTCCACACTGGAGCTGCTCTGTGTTGGCAGCAGTTGTGATTTGGGGAGACAGGGGTGTGAAGGGAGATGAAGAACCCACAGTGTGGTGGAGAAAAGGGTTTGCTCTGCACAAGGAGCTGCTGAAAAATGGTAAATCCTGTTTGGATCCCTGGTAAGGAGGGAAAAAAAACCCACACGGAGCAATTCGGCCTGGGGATGTGTTAGTACAGGGCTGGAAATAGAAGCAAAGCTACAGCTTGGACCCTCCGAGGGAAAAACCAGCCTGATGTGCAGCTCTTCTGGAATGTGAGTTCGTGTCTGAGGTCTCTGCTGTTGCCCTGCCCCCGTGATGCAGACGGTTTTGGCTGCCCCATGGCCCTGTGGCCGGGGCTTGCTGGGCTGTCACCACATGTCCAGCTGCTTCCCTCCTGTCCTCCTCCGCAGGGCTTCGGCTGTGGGCCCCTGTCAGAGCCCCATGAGAGCCCCTCCAGATCCAGCCACCTCCACCACCCTCCTCTCACACACCCTTTCCACCCATAATGTGATTCAGGAGGTGCAGCTGCTGGCTCGGGCTCCTGCCCTGCATCAGATGCTCAGTGCTTGCAACTGACACAGATTTTTGGCAAGTGAGGGACCCAGATAGAGCACAGATGTGCCGGACACTGTGCTCAGGGAGGTGCCCAAGACCCTTGTGGCGTTTCATCTCCCTCTTTCCCCTCTGCTCTCGGGGCCAACTGCCCACTCCCAGCTCAGCTGCTGGACCCAAAGCCTTTGGAGCAGCGGATCCCCCTTTGCCAGCTCCAAAGAAACACCAGTACAGGCAGGGACTGCAGGCAGGGGTGGTGGGCAGGGGTCACTGCCAGCTCCTGGGATGGAGGGGGAGGAGCCATGGGCTGGGACCCCCACCCACCCAGCAGGAGTGGTCAGGAAAGGGCCAATCTGGGAGTGGTGCTGCCTATAAAAGTGCTGCTTGTGAACAGCTGGGGAGGGTGTTGGTTGTCTTCGAAGTGTGTCCTCTTCCAGCTTGTCTGTAGTCCTTGCAGGGCCTGGGTTTGTTTCTCAGAGCAGGGGGTGGGTGATAACCCTCTCGGGGTGCTTGGTGGGGTCCCCCCTGCCTGACCCCCCACCCCCTAGGTCTTGGGTGGGTTTTTTTCAGCACCAGGGTGTGAAATCCCTCCCTGGTCTCTGCTATACTGGTTTGGTGTGGGAAACACAGTTGCTCTGGGATGTCTCGGGCTCTGCCTCAGCTTGTAATTAAAAATGAAATATTTGGGCTCAGTGCTTAAATTAAAACCACATTTTTGTTAGCTAACAATACAGAGAAAAGCCCTGGAGACCCTGATAGGGCAATTAGTGCCTCTCCACTTGCATTGGAGATTAATCTTTGGAGGGAGGAAGCCTGTTCACTCCAGACGATTTTTTTTTTTTTTTGGTACAAAAATGCAATTATAGGGTATAAAAGGAAGCATGTTTAGAAATGTGCAAAGTGGGAATGAGGTCTGAAGCCTCCTTTGCTTCAGGACAGGGAAGATAGAAGGTGAAAGATGCCCCAGGCATGACACCTCTTAACACTTCCCTGTCCAACCTGCTGGGCCCTGGAAGCAGCTCCCATCAGCATGTGGTTTCACTTTTCTCCTCCCATCTACCTCTCCTGGCTGCTCTTCCAGGCTCAGCCCCTTGGCCTCGGCAAGCTCTGGGCTCAGGAGGCCGGGCGGTTCCTATCCCACTTGGCAATTAGCTTTTTGCATTGCTAAGCACAAACAAGATGAAACCACCTTCACGGTCCAAGAGAGCAGCTGTTGTGTGCTGGGGATGTTTCTGGGTTGTCTCCTCCAGTGCAACTTTGCTTTCTCCCTGCATTTTTCTCCTCTAAGTGTCTCTGAAGCCAGTGTGTGTTTAGAGCAAAGGCTTGGGTGGCTGTAACAGCTTCCCGTGAAGGTCCCAACACCAGACCTGTCCCAGAGCGGTGAGCGAGTCACCAAACCCTTGTCCAGTGCACAGTGTTTGAGAAAGCCCTGGCTGTGCTCCCTGCTCCCTCATCTGAAGTCTGGCTGATGGACACCAACCCCTGGATCCCAAAAAAGGTAACGAGGAGAGCTCACGGGGAAAGGTGGTGGTGACCTGCACACAACCCAGCACATGGGCATGGTTGCCTGTTCTCACTGCTGCCTGTCCATCTCCTGCAGAGTGGGTGACACGGGGCTGTTTGTCTTGGACGAGCTGGGGTGGACTGGGAAACAGCACTGACCTCTGAAGCAACACTGGGGGTTTTGGGCCAACCGGCCAGTGACTCAGCTTGTGCTGAGCTCGTGAGATCTGATTTCCAAGATAGTAAAAACCAAACAGTCGTCTCCGCCAGCCGGGCTCTCTGGCTGGCGTCACGGCGGCCGAGGAGGAAGGGAAGAGCGTGTCTGTCTCGTTAAAGGTTAAATAACAGCAAGTCGCATTTCTCGTCTGCGAGCGATGCCGGGCTGGGTGCGCGCGGCCCTTCATCAGCCTTTCGTTTGCTGAATTGCTTTTATTGGTAGTTAACTGTGTAATGGTCTCAGTGGAAAAGCTGGTCTATGATTTGAAAAGAATATTCTTCAACCCTTGCTGCGCGCAATCATTTTTGGACACCAGTGGAGGCTTTAGAGCTATTAAGAAGATAAAACGCAGATTGTTTGCAGAGGGGTTTTTTATTATTATTCTTATTTTAATGGCTTTCAAAGAGAGGAGCTTTTATTATTCTTTTTTTTTCCCCTATTGTTAGCAGACAGCGCAGTGGAAACCAAGCAGAAGGGCTGAGAGGAGGGGGCACAGATGTTCCCTCTGCCACTGGCTGGGCCAGGCACCCAAACCCAGGGCAGAGGGTTTGAAACTGCTGTAACATTTCCCAAACCTTCCAAGAGCTCATCTGCCCACCAGTCTCTCGGTAAAACCACCAAGGGCTGGTGTGGGACTCCTTGTATCATAATTTAAAAGGATGTTGGTGGATGGGACGAGGGTCGTTCACAGAACAGAGAAAATGAAGGGCTTTGTGCTTTCTTCCACTGATGGGAAAATCACAGCTGGAGCCCAACCCTCCAACTCCCAGCCCAGTACCACTTTATCCAGACCACAAAATTAAACAGACAATCTTTTTTTTTGGGTTTTTTTTTTTTGGTAGGCTGTGATAGCAACGGGAACACCTTTATAATCAAGAGTATATATTAAAAAAACCCAAAAAGCATTCATTTCTCAGTAGATAAGAAGTTATCTCATGAATTAACTGTAGTTTGTATATGATGTCCTTCCATGGAGGAGGTTGGCTGACTTCTTTTTGTCTACAAGAAGAGTGCTTTAATTTATTTAGAGGAAACTATACAATCCTGGCTGCTGTTTGCTGTTATGACTGTCCCCGTGAAAACCACGGGCAGACAGGCTGTAAAATTATGGCTGTTTTTTAGTAGGAAGATAAAGTGAAACTGTGAAACCAGGTATGGGTGGATGCTTTTGGTTTATCCTGGGGACATATTGTTATAGGTGAGATCATGGATTTGAGAAGGACTTTGGAAATGCCAGGGGATGAGTCACGGGATGAAGGAGAGCTCTTGGGTTTGTGTGTTTTCAGGTGAAAAGGGCTCTGCAGAGGGAGATGGAGGAAAATGATGGAGGGGATGGTGGCTCCTTGCTCCTTCCCTAAAAGCTTAAGAAGAAAAAGGGTGAAAACCAGCCATGACCTCAGGGCTCTGCAGGCACTTTGCTTGTGGCTGCTCCATCAGCGGGGTCATCTCTGCCAAAGCAATGGCTGTGTCACAGCAGGGTGGGAGTAAGGGCAGGAGATCCTGGAGGCCCGAACCTCCAAACTGCTTCATCCCTCATCTGTGGCTGCAGGCAGAAGCAGAGCTGAGTGCCCCAGACTTCAGCCTGAAGTCAACCATGCGCTTGTTGGGGTTGGGGCTTAGTGACAAGATTCAAAAGGCAAGCCTATGCCTAATAATAGTAGTAATAATAATAATAATAACAATAAAAAACTAGTGTTTCATTCCAGCACCTCTCTATACCTCGGGTTTTTTTGGAAATGCCCTTGTGTTTCGAAACCGCAAGGGGAAGAAAAGGGACAGAACTTCTCAGTCACAAACTGTTCCTCAGTATTGTTTGTTATGCTGAGGGGAAGGAGGAAACCCCTTTCCACTTCAACCTACCATTAAAATTGTTAAATAAAAAGCACCAGTAAATTGGGATGAGCAGCAGCAAACTGCAGAGCAGCAGCAATCTGTTGCTTCTCACTGGTGAAGGATGCTGTGGGGGTGTGTGAGGTGGTGAGGAAGAGCCTTCCTCTTCCCAGACACCACATCCCTGTGCAGCTTTTCATGAGCTTTTTTTATCCCCCCCTTTTATTTTTTTGGTGTTTATATCCATGTTTTTCCCTCTCCTGACTGTATGAATCTCTGCTGCTCACCAGGGTCATCTTAACCTTGGCTCAGCGGCTGGCTGATGGGAACGGGCTGTTTGGCAATAACTCTTCTGGGGGAAACTCTCCTTGCGGACATAGTATTCAGTAATAAAAGTAATGATTTTGGAACAGAATGCTCGTGTAGGGAGCTACGCCACAAGAATTTATTAAATAGCTTATTCTGCAATAAATGCAGCATAAATCTGAAAAATAAAACCCGAACAAATGGAGGAGCTTGAAAGGACCTCAAGAGGACAACTGCTCTGTTCCTAATGATGCCAGAATAGATGTGTTTGCTGGATCAGGGGGATCGACACCCAGACCAGTTGCCCGCTGGCTCCTCTGGTTTTTCTTGCCATCAAAACAGCTTGAACTATTTGGGCCTTAGCTGCCTGTCAGCTTTGCTTCCTGTTTTCTTACTTTGCTGGAAGTCAACAGTAATGTTGAGGTTTTGGGTTTGTTTTTTTTTTTTTTTTTTTACCCATGGGATTTAAAATAAGGGGAATCGGTGAATCTCTTGCACTAATAGAAAATGAGCTCCCTGCCAAAGGGACATCTGTGAACCAAATGGCTCAAAGAACAGCAAGAGAAAAGCCTCCATTTTAGTTATGGTTAAAATCTGTTCTGCCTTTCCCAAATTACCCACCTCTCTTCCCAGCCTTCAGCTCGCACTGGGGCCGATGGGTTCTTTTTGGGCTGGGCAGAAGGTAGCTCGGGGAATCAAGGCAGAGTGCTCCTTTTCTCTAGGAAAAATGTTGACAGAAAGAGGTTGAAAATGACTGAGTATTTCCACAGCACTCAATTGCTGTCCATCTTCCCCTCCAGTTCATTTCAACGCAAAGAGCAAATAGCTGCGTGCAGTGATTGCAGCTATTGCTGGGTTACGCAGTTATTCATGACATGCAGATTACAGGGCAATAATTATAGCTGAGGTTGCTGTCATTTTGCTAGGTCCCTAAGTACCAAGATCTCCTAAGCTCTGGGGTGTTTTGCTCATCTGGCAGTGTTTAGCCTTAGCTGGAGACACAGTTAAGTAGGGAGATTTTAAAACACATCTTAACTGCCAGGGAGTCACAAGAGCAAAATCTCCTTGAAAATAAGGTGACAACTGAGTTTTTGTTTCCTTGGACTGAGCTTCTCCCATTATATCCTGGATATCATTCTGAGAGCTGGCAGAGGCTCTGAGGGGCATTAGCAATGCAAAAATAGCATTGGGTTTGGCCATGTCTAAGTTGTTGGGTATTGCCCCTTGGTATTTGAGTGATGGTGGAGGGGAAAGGCTGAAGATGTCCGGAGTGGGAGGCTGGGGAATTAAGTAATTGTTGCTCACCAGGAGATCTCACAACAGCAGGTTATATTCTCTTATTAAAGATGGAAAAGCTGCAGTGCAGAAAAGCACATACAAAAAAAACCCTAACCCAACAAACACCACAAACCTCTGTGTGCTTATCTAGGGGGGGGATGGGCCTGAGATTCGGTGTGGCTGGCCAGGGGATGATCACTTGGGCAGCCGAGAAGGGAGCAGGCTGGTTGGGAGGGTTACTTGTAAAAATGTGAGGTCTGACTCTGTGGTACAAACCATTTCCTTGCTCAGGATCTGTGTGGTCACGTGTAAGCCCCAGTGTAAGGTCAGCTCCTGCACCTTGCTGGGTACAGGGATGTGCAGAGAGCACATGGGCCAGCCCTGGGAGAGGTGGTCATCACACGTTTCTCTATCAGCGTTGGTTTAGCACCCAGGCGCATGTGGGTGTGCACAGATCCTGCCTTGGAGAGCACTGCTGGAGTGGATTCCTAATTATAGCTAATTACAGGCTTGATACTCTCTGGATTTGGTCTGATGCAAGTCAAACGCTTTCCTGTTGTTCAGCATTTTGCAGCCCTGTACCCTCACCAGGTAAAAACACCTCCTGGCAACCTCTCTCTGTGGTCTTGGGTGATGTTAACACTGTATTTTATTAAATACTGTAGAGGTCCCTCAACCAGATGAAATGGTAGGGTTTCATTTCATTTTCTTAGGGACATGATTTAGTGGTTTTGATAGTGCTAGGAATAAGGTTGGACTTGATGATCCTGAAAGTCTCATCCAGATGAAACTATTCAATGATTCTATAGCTCCTGGGAGGAGCAGGGTGGCCTGGCCGTGCCAAACCTTGGGCTTCCATGGTTGGATCTTTTTGGTCCCCAAAAGCACAGCGCCTTTCTCTGCACAGCCTTGCAGCTGGTGCTGCTGCCAGTACTTTTCATTGGACACTTAGGAAAGCTCCATCACGGATTTACTTTCTGAAAAAAAGGAGCCAAAATATCTTAACTGTCTTCCCTGCAACAGGACTTGGTGAGTTAATTGGATAAATATTTGCACAATGCTTTTAAAGTCAAATATTGCGGGCGCTCTAAATTTTATCATAAGTCATTAAAATCATACTTTAAAGCACATTTTCCATGTCCCTCTAATGGGGAAATTAGAAGTGCATTTTGCGTAGTTAATCTAGTTGTAACACTGTGCTGTGGAAGCTCCTAAGTAATAGAAGGAGAACTCGTTAGCCCAGGTACTGGGTACACAAAGAGTCGAGCAGATCTCAAACAGAGAAAGGACCAAAGTTAAACAAAGGTTTAAGAAAAGCAACAGCTTCTTGAAAGGAATAAAGTGAATTTGACTCCAAGTGGAATTTTTATTTTCTTTTTTTAAACTTTGGCTTTCACACGAGCCAGGATCCAGAATGATGGTTTTGTAGCCTTTAAGATGTTTCAAATAAGAGTATTATTCACTAGGAAAAACATCCCTTTCTCTCCCAGGTACCCTCTGCAAATTGAATCCGCAGTCCTGAAGACCTGGAGCTTATGCCAAGCATTTTAATCTTACCAAAAGTAAACAATAAGCACAAATTTATGTAAAAATTGACTCTTAAAATTATCTAAATGTAAGCGACACTGGAAGTTTATTATGTGACTTTGGGTCTGCTCAATACTTTTTAAATGGATGCTGCTGCGACAACAGATGCTGGTCGTGTTTCTTTTCACGTGTTTGCGGGGGAATTATGTGGAGACAAATCTCTCCTTTAGGAAAAGCCCGAAGGAAAATGGAAAGAAAAGGAGATTCTCCGAGGATGGCTGAGTCTGGAGGTCTCATGATGGAATGGTGGGGGTTGGAAGGGACCTCTGGAGATCAGCGAGTCCAACCCCCCTGCCAGAGCAGGAACACCCAGGGCAGGCCACACAGGAACAGATCCAGGTGGGTCTTGAAAGTCTCTAGAGGAGACTCCACAACCTCTCTGGGCAGCCTGTTCCAGGCTCTGTCATTCACAGGGAAGAAGATTTTCCTCATGTTGAGGTGGTCTCCTGAAAGTCTTCCTGGCATGATGTGTTTCAGTAGGGTGGGATGGCTGGGAACCTGGGATGCTGCTCACCGTGATTGCTGGGGCCTCCAAAGGTGGTGAACACATGGTCCCAGATGGGGGGGTGTTTGCTGGCATTGATGGTCCCCAGTGTTTTCTCACCAACTTTTCTTCACACTATTCTCTTCTTCAGCTTATTTTCTATGTGTTGTCTGAGAAAGCTCTGGGAATGAAAATGGGAATAATGAGGACAGGGGCTGAATTAAAGAGCAGCTTTCCTGGGAGAAGGGCCCTGGCAGGGAGAAGCTGGAGCTAGGCTGGCCCTGGCTTCTGGGCAAGGGCTGCTGTGTCACTCACTGCAAACAGCTCTAAATTATCAAACCTCCAACCCTGTTCAGTTATAGGATGAAACATTCTGGCTTGCAGCAAAGAGCAGCTCACACGAGATGTTTTAATGGCGGCTTCTGATCTTAAAACCCACGAGCCCCTGAATCGCTGTCCGAGCTGAGAAAAACATCCTTGCAGCTACGCTGGCATTTGCTGCGTGAAGACGTACTGAAGTATATCTAAGCAGAGTCCGCATTATCAAACCTTTGGAGATTACCTTTTTATCTTCTTTCCTCTCTTAAATATGGCTCAGCTCTGCTGCCTTTCACACAATTAAAATTTGCTGGCGATTGCTTCTAGGAATCGCCCATTAAGTATTTTAAAAATGCTGTTCAGCCATGTGTTTGCCCCTGTGTTTGTGCTCGATGGGGTTGCTGGGGTGTAATCCGGCGTTCCCTGTGCACTATGGTTATTTTCTGGCTGATTTATGTAGGAAGTAACCTTCACTGCTTCACCACTTCATACGTCTTTTAACAAATCCGAACACGTGGCGAGTTCTCTTATCTCAAGCTGTGGAGTTTTGCCCTTGGCTGGCAGCATGGAGTGGACAAGGTCAGAGAGAGGGAGGTGGTCTTGCCTGGTGATTTCTCTGGCTGGAGGTCTGTTGGATGGCTCTGCAGGGTCACTTGGCACAGTTTGCTCTGAAGAGCTGCGGCGGGGTGATGCTGATGGGGTTGATGGATCAGCACATGGTAGCTGGATCTCAGCAGAGAAAGGGCTGCGTAGAGGGAGCCGCTGGAGGAAGGATGCTCTGCTCACCCCCTCCTGAGGAGAATCCCCAAAGGGAGGAGGACTCGCATGTATCCGGTGCTAAATGGCACATGGCACATGACTCAAGCAACCACAGGAAAAAAAAAATCACACCTCTTTATTACATAGATTTATCTCACTGTGTCGGGGCCTGACAGCCACCACCAGATGCTCATCTTCTCAGTTGCTTTATTGGATTCTGGGACATTCTTGTAATTGCCATAAGCAGGACATGATTCCCCAGCATCTGGTGTGTGTTGGTATCGATTCAGAGTGCTTATCAATCCACTTAAGGAAGGAGTGTATGTGCTTGGGGTGCAGGCAGAGACAGCCTGGCAAATTCTAAAGGATCATCATTTGATTTTTTTCACTTCAGATTGCTGCTGAATGACTGAGTCCTTGTCACCAGACCTTGCCACAGCTTGAACAGTTAAAGGTGGGGAGGCATCACCCTGATGTCATCCCCATTTCTGGCCCTCAGCCTTGCTCCCAGGTTGTATTTCAGGAGCGACTGAAATGCTACTTAAGCACAAGTTGCCCCTCAGCTCTTGAGAAGTACATTTAGCTGAAACAGACTCCCCAGACAGGTTGTGGAGTCTCCTTCTCTGGAGACTATCAAGACCTGTCTGGATGCATTTCTGAGTGATCTGCTCTAGTTTTGTCCTGCTCTGGCAGGGGGGTTGGACTCAATGATCTTTGGAGGTCCCTTCCAACCCCTAACATGCTGTGATTCTGTAGCTGATAGGACCCAACAGAAATCTTTCAAAAAATTAAAACTACTCATATTTTATTTTCTTTGGTTTAGGTTCAAAAGGTCACCTGCTCCCTTTGGGGTTGGCTGCAGCTATCGATGAGCACAGCTGCTTGGGCACTCTGCAGCCCGGTGTCTTCTAACGGAGGAGGGAGCGAGCGCTCCTTGGAGGTCTATGGAGGCACCAAAGTCTCAGGCAGGTGGGTTTCTCTACTCAGCTCATAGTGAGGACAGGGAGGAATTGAACTAGTTAAAAGCAGATATTCCAAGAATTGCTCCAAAGGTGCTGTTTTCATTCCAGGTAGGAATAAAAACATGGAGTTTAGGCAGTGTTTTAAAAAAAATTCTTTTTCCCTGCCTCCTTCCTCTGATGAACCTGGCAGCGTTCAGCCAAAGGGGAGTTCGTGCTGGCGAGCGTGCGGCAGTGCTGGCAACCACCCATCTTCCAGGCAGAGCTTTAGAGGTGGAGGTTTTGAAGGAGACAATAGTGCAAAAGGGTCTGTTTGAGCAAGGGAATGAAATATTTCCTTGCATCGCTCCTGGCTGAGGAATGCTGCTGGGCTTTGAAGAGTAGGCGAGGGCAGGGAAAAGGCCTCCTCCAGGCTTGCAGGGCTCCAGAGCTGTCTAGACTTCATAATGCAATGGTGCACACCGCCCTGCCTTGAACTCCCGCCACGGCGTCTCTCGGCACGCCCTGTAAAGGGAAGCTGAGAAGCCTTCCCTCTGCCAAAGCCTCGGTCAAGCTAATGAGACCCTAGTTCCTGTCAAATCTGGCAGCGTGTCCCTCTGAACTTGCAGCAGGTGGTAGCAAAGCTCATTTCCTAAAACAACATCCCTCTGGAAACAAAAAGCCACACCTGACTTCTCATGGTGGGGTGGCTGCATCTCCCTCCAGGCTAATGGAGATGCCTGGGCACGGGGAAGGAAGCTTCTGCATAGGGAACATGCAGAACACCACTCTGCAGAGGTCATTTTTGAGTTGGCACATGGCTTTTGAGTCAAATCGCTGTCAAGTCATCTTAGAAAAGTGACCCTCATTGCTCAAAGACCATCCCCTTGAATATGGCACTGTTGACGTGAGTTTGCAGCCACCAAAAGCCATCAGTTCTTTAGATGTTTCTGTCCTATCTGGCTCCACGAGTCTGTTGGCAGAGCTTGGCCGTGCAGAGTTGGTTTGGGATGCATTTACTTCTCCACCCTTCTCTCTCCTCTTCCTGGGATCAAGTTGCTTGCAGCTTAGCATAGTCTTGTCTCTATTTCCCACTGGAGGCTGAAGCAGGGTTTGGTCACCTCTGTTTTTCTAAACCCAGCCCAAGTCATAAGCATCTGCCAGGAGGCAGAGGTTTTTCCTGTGGTTTGAATAACTCATTCTTGACAGCCTCGCTTCTCTCCCAGGCTCACGCTGCTCATGAGGAGTGGGAATGGTGTCTCTAACTGCTGCATGCTGCCTCCTGCAAAACCCATGGAGCTCAAGCACCAAGTCGAAGCCTCCTCTTTTTGCTCTTGCTGGTACAACCTTTCTCGTGGCATGCCGAGTGGAGTGTCCTCCCTGCTTTTACCACCAGAGGAGGACGTAATGAAGTGATGATGGTAAGTAAAGCTGGGGGTGTGGGATTAAGGCAGAAACTGAACCAGCGTCTTCCAAGTGCCAATGCCTTCCACCTCTGACTGGGAGACACCAGTACCTGGTACAGCACTTCACTGAACTCACCTGACAGACTGTCTCACTACAAGCCCAGAGAATCATCGCTGCTCTTATTATCAGGAAAGGGGGCTCTTTGGTGTTGTATTTTAAAAGAGCCTGTGAAGTTTCCCAGGGTGCTTTGTGGATCGTGGGCTTGCAGTTTGGGGTGCTTGGGAAGATGCTCCTCGGAGAGCATCGGTTTCCAGAGGTTAAGTCCTGAGCAATGAAGATCAGCTGGCTGCTTCTTTGTGTGGAAATGGAGGCATCTCAGATCTTCTGTTGGTTTGGTGCATACTCCTGCACTCCATCAAAAGACAAGCGTGTTCCTGTGCACGGCTCTCGGCTGCAGCTGAACAGATAGAAGGGAAACCGTTGAAATTCCACCTAGATCCCAGTAGGAGGCTGATCGATGATGTAGATTTGAACTTTGGATTAACAATCCTTTCACACCTGCTGAAGCTTCTGGGTTTCGGTATTTTTGCTTCTTGGACTGACACGTCGTATGTGGTTTGTGCATCAGGTTCTGTGTTGGGACCCATAAAGAAATCCTGTGGCTGTAGGAAAGGGCTAGTCCAGTTTGTTATGGTGTTAGGTCTGTCTACCCCAGGAGGGATGGAGGAGGTGCCTAAACTGAACAGAGAGATGGTCAGTCAGGGCCTTGCATCTCAGATGAGCAGTCACTTCTTAATTTACATGCAGGGAAATGGGCACAGAGAACTTCTGTGCTCAGCTCTGTAAGAAATGCTGAGAAAACCTACAAGGTCGTGCTCCCATTTCCTGCTCTAAATCCCACACAACAGACCCTGATGCCCGGGACCAGGAGCCAAACACCCTCAAGTCAATGGAAGGATTCCCCTTGACTTCAGTGGTCTTTGCATGAGCACCTAATTCCTTCCTGCTCACAGGCTCTCTTGGACTTGGTTATGGAAACAACTGCAGATAGAGAGTGCTGCTGTGAACTGTAAACCCTTCAAAGCAGCGCGACGGTGGATTTTGCCATCCTCCCAGGCAGCTGGAATGGGTTTTGTTTGACAAAAAGCCTGATGTATGTTCCTCCAGGCAGCGCCGTGGCTACAGTGTGAATGAGTGTTTTAACAAATACATTCATGTGGGTGCAGCGTTTGTGGTCAGCCCACTGGGTTTGAAGCCAAGATCTTCTCAGCAGGACGGGAAAAGCAGGGAGCCTGTGCCCATGGTAGGCCAAGCTGAACCTCTGTGGCTTTGACGTGCCAGCATCTCTCAAAGTCATCTTGAGTCTTGCAGCTACTGGGGACTTTCTGTGTTCACTTCCTGCAAAGATCATGTCACTGGTAGAGACCAGATGTTGCCTAACTTTGTCAGCTCTTTGTGAAATGTAAGGTTTTTGCCTCAGGCTGTCCCACAGCTGGCCACTGTCCCATCTTGGGCAGGGCTGGCACCTAAAACTGACGAGAAAAGGACGTGGGACCCCAGCTCAGCGATGCATTTGCTTAAGCATGAAGGTGTGGTGAAGGTCAAGCCTCATTGCTGCATTGAGCACTCTCCCACCTGGACCAGGCATCACACATGTGCCATGAAGCTGAAGGAACCGTCCTGGGGGACAGACTTTTGAGCAGGGTCTGTTGGGACAGGACAAGGGGCAATGGTTTGAAACGAAAAGGGGAGATTCAGACTGGGTAGAAGGAAGACATTTTTTACACTGAGGGTGGGGAGAGCTTGGTCCAGGCTGCCCAGAGAGGTGGTGGCTGCCCCATCCCTGGCCCCATTGCAGG
>JAAGNO010016154.1:16637-31585 GCA_033439905.1 Ceryle rudis
AGAGGTGGTGGCTGCCCCATCCCTGGCCCCATTGCAGGGGAGGTTGGCCAGGGCTCTGAGCAACCTGCTCTAGTTGCAGATGGCCCTGCTCAGGTTGGGTTAGATGAGCTTTAGAGGTCCCTTCCAACCCAAACCATTCTGTGATCTCTCACCTTTGTAGCTCGCTCTACAAGACTGTTTAACAAAACACTTGAAGAGGTGTTTAAGGACATAGTTTTGTGTCACTGACATCCACGGGCATTAAACACGTGTTTGGCTGGGGAGGGATCCTGGTGCCTTGGGCTTTGCAGTGCCATTGAGGGGATTTCCTCCCTGGTACGTGGGACTATCAACCAGCACCTTGAATGAAGCACAAGATCTACCTGCTCTAGTCTAATCGTACAAGGACCGGCAACAGCAAACAGATTATAATCTCTATAAAGCCCCAGACACTTCATCTGACTTTGTTAGCAGAATAGTGGCTTTCACAGCAGGTCAGAGTGTTTGAGAAGAGCAGAAAGTGTTTTCCCATGTGGAAGGTTGCTCAGCTGACTCTCAGAGGAGAGGAGGCTAATGATGATTGTTGTGTCTTTCGCTACGCCCTGGAGACTTTCTAGATCTAGCAAAGGGTTTTGGTTGTT
This sequence comes from Ceryle rudis, assembly GCA_033439905.1. Classification (NCBI taxonomy): domain Eukaryota; kingdom Metazoa; phylum Chordata; class Aves; order Coraciiformes; family Cerylidae; genus Ceryle; species Ceryle rudis. Next base: position 17,258 of record JAAGNO010016154.1, read on the forward strand.
TGCTGTTCAAACTCTGGATGGATTTCACCGTTTCTTTTTGCCATGCACCCAAAGGCAGCTGGGTGTCTGAACCCCCCACCTGCCCATCCCTCGCTTGCTGTGTGCAGCGTGAGTACGAGCATGACCCTGTTCACAGTGTGGCCTTGATGCCTGGGGCATAAATCCGCCCTCCTGGAGCCACGTTCTGCAAGAGGAACCGAGACCTCACTTCTGCAGCTGTGCATTCTTGAGATGAAAAGGGCAGGTCAGGCCCAGGCTGTTCCATAGCAGAAGCTCAGACCTGGGCAGTCTATGGAGAAGTCTGGCAGCTGCAGGAGCCATCTGGAAATAGCTGCAGCGAGCTCTGTCGGGGTCCCCTCCTGACACCCTGATTTGGGCAGCACTCTCCCTCAGATTTCTAAGGGCTTGAATGTTTATTTGCCCATCAGTCTCGCTAGAAACGTGGCTGTGAGAAGGGTCCCAGTTCAGAGATGTAGGAGTTACAAAAGTGCTGTCCTGGTTCTTTTCAGAAGGATTATTTGCTTTTTAAAGTCACCGTCTGCAGCTTGGGCTGATCATTCTGTTGCAGAAGGAAACAGGCAGCAGAGTGAGACATGAATGAAGTAATGAGTTCATCTCTCTGCAGTCTAGCCAGGTACACATTTTATTTTTTTTTCCTCCCAGAACTTAATTAAAATGCATACATCTTTCCTCACATTTTTATGAAGCTCAATAGCAAATAACAGTCGCCCTCTAATTACACCAACATTAACTTGTTTTCATGGCTGAAAAGGACAGATCCAAGGGCAGGATCGTTTCCCTGCATTTGGTTACTCTGGGATGTGCTATCTCCAGCAAGCAGCTAGAAATCCAGGTTTTTATAATCTGGGCCAACATTCCCATGGGCTGGACTGTGCTGCTGAGAGGAGGACAGGCTTATGCAACGGAAAATACATGCGTTAGCCTGGGCTGGCTGATAAATCCTTACCCAGCTGATGCTCTTCCTGCTCTGTTTTGCTGGCATTGGCACTGACCCCATGGACCTCATCCTCTCTGGAGCTCCCCTGTCTGGAAGAGCAGCCTGTTGGTCACAGCTTGCTGCCTGCTCAGAGCTCTCTCCTGCCTGGACTCCTCCTGGTGTCCCCAGGGCTCACTGAGGAAAGAGGAAAATAAACATCCAAGCAAGCTGGATTGAATAATGAGTTAAGTTTCTTTACCCAGCCACAAAACTGGTCATATTTAGCCAGAGCAAAATTAAACAAGGACCCTCCTGGTGCAACGAAATAGTCTGTTCTACAAAGGAAACCACCAGCTGCGTTGTGGGAGGGATGTAAAGTTGCTGATGGAACCAAGCACACTGTGACCCTATGGCCTTTCACTCTGCTGCGATGCCGGTTACTACAGACTACGGTCAGCACAGCCAGACCAGTCCTCATCCCAGTCCAGCTGGCCACTGGCATCAGTAGTTGCTGGTGAGCGGCGGCTGGCTGGTGTGCCTTGTAGCAGGCTTCACAGAGCGTTGATGCAGTCCCAGGAATGTCTTTGTGCTCCTTTGTGATATCCATCCAGCATCCTGCAGGGTTATTGGTTAGGAAATTGCTGGTTTTACAGTGACGTCTTTAAAATTCAGCTCTTCTTAATATGGAATTGGTTATTACTGGTATGAATTCCGCAGCATTTCCTTCTGCTTGAAGTTCCTGCTGCTCTAACATGCCAAAGCTCGGGAGGTTTTGTTTGATTGTCTCAGCTAAACCTGACCAGTCCCATGAAATCAAAATCTGAGTTGAAATCCTCAGATTTCTCAACTTGCACTGCATACGTGGGAAATGAACGGATTTAGACATGTTGCCAGGGAGGTTGCACTGAGAGAAGGTTATGCACTATGAGAGAGTATGCAAGTCCAACATGAGTCCACCGGTGGGTGGTTTGGGTCTTGGCCAAGTCAAGAAGGTTGGAAGGAAGCATGCGGCTTCGCTTGGGTGCTTTGTGGCTTGACCAGCTGCAAGGAGGATGAATAGGCACCATCTCTCTCATCCACCCCCTCCAATTTAATGCATGCCTGGAGAAAAGCAGTGGTAGGTGCTGTCTTTATGATAAATGGCATCTGTGTGACAACTGGTGCATTTCTGGGACTTTCCTTTGCGGACTCAGAAAGCTGCGGCTGGAGTGATGGGAGCAACAGAAGAGGTGACTGCAGGACCAGGAGCTCAGCTGCCTATTCTGGGGCTGAGATGATCAGCTGTAGTATGTGAGGTCTGCAAGGCGTGGTGATGAACGGGACCATACGGAGGGGGAAGGCCCCCAAGTGAAAAGAGCATTGGTGATAACGCAGAAGTCCTTCTGGCAACGTGATCTATTAGGCTGCGACGGTGTCTTTCACATGAAGCGCCGGATGCCTCATCGCACACGTGACACTGAATGCAGGATGAGAGTGGTTTCACCGTAGGAAACCATTCTCTGTTGGCAAGGGAGGCACTGGGCAGGCTGGACCGAGCTGGCAGCACTGGTTCTGAGGCTGCTGCTGCTCACGTCACGCTCGCAGGCAGAAAGGGCATTTTTGAAATCAGCTTTTTATTAGGTGCCTAATTGAGTCATCATCCCTGCCTCCCTCCTCCTCTCCATGCACACACATTTGCTCTGCCCTGAAATGTGAGCTAAATGAAGCTGGCGAGAAATGTCTTCTGAATATAGCTGGGGTAGAGAGGGCTGAGGAGGGTGAAGAAGGAGCGAATTCATGCCATTTTTTAAAGGAGAAAATTGTAAAAGACTGAAAAAAAAAAAGAAACCAAAACAAAACCCCAACCCGTACAAAAAATAACAACAACAAAAAGAAGTTGTGGTTTCTTAAGCCAGTTTGCATTCCTGGAAGTTGATGACGCCCTGGATTACTGTTGGTTTTTTTAGTCCTCTCTCAATTTTTTTAGGAGAGCTTGTCTGTAGTGTGGGTATGTGTGGGTAGAGAACTGGGGAATATGCAGAGAGGAAAAAAAAAAGGTAAAATTGGGCAGGAACAGGCTGACTGCAAATGCTTTTTCTTTCTTTCTTTTTTTTTCTTACCAAAAAAAAAAAAAAATTGTTAAAGATTTGGGTATGTGAGGGTGGAGCAAAGGAAGTCGATCCTGAAGGCCTCATCTCATACAAGATCTTTTGTGCTTCATAAAACATCATGCCTCTTTGGCTATGGGAGAGCTGCGTCTCAGTTTGCAAAATAATCAGACCAAACTTCTGATTTATGTCACTCGGAAGCTGCCAGAGAGGAGCTGCAGAGAGAAGAAGGGATGCAGTCAAGCCATCCCAAGCCAATGTGTTGGGAGCATGATGGTATGGTATGGTATGGTATGGTATGGTATGGTATGGTATGGTATGGTATGGTATGGTGGTCTTGCAGGTCTTGTATTGGTGCCACCAGGAAATTTGTGTCTTGTTACTGTCCAGTTGTGGTGTCATATCTCATTTGGGCATTTTTTTTTTGCTTAGAAAAATAATCCTCTTCTTCGGGAAGTATTTCTCTTTTCTTTGTGTTACTCAAGCTAAGCCCCACTGGTCTCCATGGGGTGCTGCTGCTTTGTGGATAGCCTGAAAAAAAGGAGAGTTTGCTCAAGTGGTCCCCAAGAGGGACAGAGGGAAGGTGGGGAGCCAGAGGGTCAAGGTCTCTTCCTGTTTACAGGAGCATGTAACAGCCAGACCGTGTTCTGGCTGCTCTGCTCATTTCCTAAGGGTTGCTCTGGGTTTTCATTGCTTGAGCTCAAGGAAAGGTACAGTCTGTAGCCTGAACATCTAGAGAGAACTTGGAAGGAAGAAACAACCCCTGCATTGGTGTCTGAAGGAGAAATAACCCTACCAGGTCATATGATGGTTTCCTGGGGAGAAGGGGTCAGTGCTGGCAGGGGCTTTGGCTCCAGCACCCAGCACTGGGGCCCTGCCTGGAGATAGCGCCTATAAGGGGTGTGGGAACTGTTGTTGCCAGGTGAAAAACATCCAGTAACTTTTCACTCCAAGCTCTTCTCCACCCTGACACCCTGTAGGAATGCCAACATCATAGGTTTAGGGTTTTTTTTTTTCCTGTTACCGAAGCAGAGACTGACATTCCCAGTAAGTGCATCCAACGAGCCCGTTCTTTGCTCATTGCCCCTTTCCAATACAGCAAAGCCTTACTGGAAAACTTCAGAATCCCTCCCTTCTTCTTTTTTCCTCAGTTGGAAGCTTCTTTTTAAAACATTAATATCCATATTATTATTTTTTTCCCCAGCAGGTTAATTAATACTTGATTCATCACCTTGAAAGCTAATGGATATTTATCCAGATCATGAAGAAAATGAATGTCTTCTATAAATAACTGCAGCAGCACTCGCTAGAGCTCACTGACAACCCATCTTTATTTATGCTCCTTCTTCTTCAGGAAATGAATTCTGCTCGGCTCTCGAGGGGTTAATACTGACCTTCTCCCAAGGTTGTTTTGGCACTGGTCTGGCTCGATGTTTTCCTGCTTGAGCTTTACTTTGTAAACACGGTGACTTTTTCGTAGGGAAAAGGGCAGTGTTTGTGGAGAGACCCAGCCGAGGTGGTGTAATCACCCCTGCCTGGGTCAGCAAGGCCTGGTGGAGACCTGGGGTGTTTCTGTGGACTGGGACATTTCTGGCACTCCTTAAAACGTTGTTTCATTTTGGCTATTGAAAAAAAGATATATTGGAGAGCCCTTTCTGAGTCCCCGTCTGCTTCAGCTAAATGGTGTTTATTGTCTTTGTCTCCAGCTATTGTCATCGGTAACCTTAATTAGGAGCATATTAAAAATCATGTCTAGTTTGTTGATCACATGTAAAGAATTAAAAAGTAATTATTTACTTTTAGTGTTAACTTGCACATTCCTCCTGGGTGATGCTCTGCGTCCAAGAGAGCGCCTGGCTGCTCACTGGAGAGGAAAGTCCTTGTTGTCCATGTAGCCTTCGAGGGCCGAAATAACTGGATGGGTTCTGGGAAGCTGGACAAGGGAACCGTGGGGTACAAAGATGGCCTGAGAGTTGCAGTGGATGCTGGAGGCCAACCAAAGCATGAACTGTTGTAAGGGGGTGCCTTGGCTTTTCCCAAAGCCCTGGCCATTGCTTGCTGGTGGCTGGGTCTACACCAGGTCTCATGACCTGCATCTCTGTTATGGGTCTAATGCTGCTCTCATGTCTTCAGAGGGGCTGGGGACTACCAAGAGCTCTATGTGCTCGTCCAAAACAAGGCTGGAAAAATACTACTGACATCATTTCTCAGCTTCTGACCTCACTGCAGTAAAACCCAGTGGACAGCTTGCCCTGGGGCCTGCAGGGTGGACTTTTTTTTGTCACTTCAGCAACGACACTTGTTTTGAGGGCAGGATAAAGGGAGCCAAATGAGTTCGTGCCTCCTGCGCCGCTCAGTCTGCTGGTTTTCATCAGGAGTGATGCAATTTGTGAGGCTGCCTCCAGGAAGCATGAGCACCAGCTTCTGGAGTCGCACAACTGTGTAAAAAATCTCAGCTTTTGTTCATTTTCCTCTCCCTCCTGAAAACACGAGCGGAAAGCTTCGAGCGCAGAGGAGCAGCTAGGCAAATTCTCTGATTGTTTAAAAAAAACTTGTGCTGCTTAAGATGAACTCAGGTTTGGGTTGTTGGTTTTGTTTTGTGGGGGTTTTTTTTGTTTGTTTGGTGTTTTTTTCTTTCTTTTTCAGGGACATTGGCTCATGAATTTTTAAATCTAGAGCTTGGCAGCACTGGATGAATTAGAAACAGAACAACTGATTTTAATGAGTGTAAGATTAATGCAGATGAGCCTGGCTGAAACCAAGATCCAGCTGAGGAGAGAGGATGTTCTCACTTCACATACCAGCTCCGTCCTCGGTGGGCTGTTATGGCACAAGCAGTACCGTAGCAGAGCATGTTCTCATCACTACTCATTACCTGGGGGAGGGAAATGCTCATTAAACAGCCTGGTTCATACAGGAAATTTTGCACATTAACAGTTGGTGGCTGCCCTGGACCCCTGATAGGGAGGGTCCCAGACACCTGCAAGGTGAACTGTGGCTTTTGAGTGTGCAAGTGGGGAAGGAGGAGGGTGTGGATGGATGTGAACTGGTGGGGGAGAAACCACCCTTGACTCTAGACGGGTGTCCACTGAATGGGAAGGAGAAGACTTTTGGCTGTTGCATGGAGGCACACAGCTCCAAGCAAGGTCAGGGTCTACACCTGGTGCCTATCCCTTGGTGGAGAGCTGTTGTTTTGTTTGTTTGATAAAGTGCTTAGCACTCTGGGTCATATAAATAGTAGAGGTTTTTATATATGAGAGAAAATTTTTATACAAGAGAGCCAGTGCCCCAGAACATCCCCTGAACTGGGCAGAGCTCTCCTGCTGCTGTGAGTAACCTGTGAGCTCAATGACTTGCTTTCCTATGTACCTGAAATGAGTTTGTTGTCTAGTGAGTGGTTTTATTAGCTGAGCAATAAGGAAAGATGGGAGAGGCTGAGCTGAACTAATTTTATTTGATTCCGTGGGCAACTGGTAATTTTATCTCTGTTTTTGTTTTGTTTTAATATATGTTTTAATCAGAGATTTCATCGCTGCAGGTTTTACCTGCTTGGGCTGTTGAGCAAATGTAGCAGCAGTGTGATGACCCATAAATAATGAGGAGTCTCCCAGGAAAGCACTGGGAGAGGAGCAGGTTGGCCCAGAAGCTGGTGAAATCACCTGGTGACACATGTCCAGCTTACCAGGGACCTCCTGCCTGACCATGGGTAAGTCATAGCATCGCATTCTGCTTCAGTATCCCACCTTCAGAGTGGAAAGAAGAGCTGGGTAAGATGTATTAGCAGTCCTCAACCCAAGGGCTTCTTGGTGTCCTCGTGCGATCAGAAGGTGGGACAGATTGCTCAGCAAAATAACAGGACCACAGAGGCAGCTGGAGAAGACATCACTGTGGGTCTGTTTTGCAGACACAGCTCTGCAGATCTCAGGGGGTGTAGCAGGGAAACCTATGAGGGTAAAGGGATACCTGGGACAAAAGTGCTGTACCCCAAACTTAGAACACCCTGAAAAGACAGCATCAAAAAGCAGCAGCACACTCACTGTGCTCTTCCCAGGTGCTGGAGGGTCAGGGATGTCTCTCTATTTTGTTTTTCCTGGGTTCAAATTAAGGTTCGTGCTTGGGGTTTTTTTTGTGTTGTTGTTGCTGTGTGGTGTTTTGTTTTTGTTATTTTTCTTTTAATTTGTAGGGCTTTTATTGCAGTGACAGGGCTACCAGGGTGGAACATCTGATCGCTGGGATAAACACATCCCAAAATAAAGCATTTGTACATCCTGTTTTTAAAGCTGCTCTTGCAAAACGGTCAAAAGCTTTTCTGTTTAGCTGGCATTTCAGTGTCTGTAAGTGGCTTAAACTTTTTTTTCCAGCTACTGCTCGGGGCAGTGTCTATAACTTGGTGGCTGTGATACTGGACGTGTCAAATGAGAAAGAATAAATATATACATGAAGTAAACCCTGATGGCTCTGCTACATTCCCAGGTATTTTGCTGGGAAAAGCTGCTGACTACTCGGCCCAGGAGCTCCTGTAGTAATTTCAGGGAGAACAGGTTGCAAATAAGCCGGTAAACTTGCCCTCTAGGACTTCAACCTCCTGGGATGTATCCTGAAATGGGTGGGATGCTGGTCTGGGATGCAAGACTGGGTGAGTTTTGTGTCTTCACAGCTTCAGTGATGTGCTCCAAATGCCTGGGTAAGGGCCCTGGTTCCCAGCGGTCCCCACTGAAATCACCCGGAAAGAAACTAAATCCCAGTGCTGCGATGGAGCCTGTGGGTCTCCAGGTCAGGACATTCACGATCTCTTGCTGATGGCAGGATCAGAGCAGCTTTAAGAGCCTTACCAGACTGATGGGGCTCCCCAAGGGCACTATTCCACTCAGAGCTCAGAAGAACTGCTCTGCCTTTTGAGGTGCTCCACCTGGAGCCGTGCTGGAGAAGAGCAATTGAGCCGTGCTTTCTCCTGAGGCTTCTTAAACAAACAAGTAACATACACCCATTTTAAAATGCTTTTCTTAGGCTTTTTGAGTCGATTTTTAGGGACCCCAACCTCAGACTAAATCCACGTACATCCAACAGCATGGGGCCAAGACTCAGTTTGCCCCTGGACGGAGGCATTCTGGTGGCAACCAGCTGTATGCTCACTGTGATTCTCATCCGTACAGCACCTCTGGGAGGAGAGGCACCATTCAGATGCCCATTTTACAGCACTGTGCACTCAACACTGCTGAAAAAGAAATCCTTAGTTAGTGATGGCTCTGGAGACAAAACACGGACATGTGCGAGCTGCACGTACCCAATCTCATTGCAGTGAGCTCAAGAAGGTGCAATTATTCTTATTTTTATGCTCATATGTGCTTTAGAGTGACTAATTGCCGAGAAAGCCTGCCTGCTCCTAATTGCCTGCAAAAGGAGCGATTTCAAAGCACAGTAATTGTGGCCACTGCTAAAGGGAATAGGAAATAAAAGCAACTCCTGTTACCTCCGCATGGCCCCACGTGTTCTCTATCCACAGCAACAGACACAGTTTGTACCCGAGAAATGCATTCACTACCTATTTTCTCTTTCACCAAAGGATCTGAAATCACTTCCCAATGACCCATAAGCTGAAGGATCCTCACACACAGCCCTGATGACACAGGGAAGAAGCCACAGAAGCTGTGCAGCAGCCCAGCTTTGTAGCACTGGGAGGGAAAAGAGCCCCACCGTGACTCTGCTCCGTGGGGAAATTCCAGCTGAGAAGGGACAGGTAGGTCAAGCTGCTCTTCTGGAGATGTTCTGGGAACATTACAGTGATGCTATGGTCTCCTGTTCCGAGCTTGGTGCTGTTCAGAAAGGTTGAAATGCCATGGCTGGAATTTCCAGCCCAATGGCCCAACAGAAAAAAATCAATTGCTAAGAAGACTTTCCTGCTAAGATCCTGGGTGGCCCAGGAAATGGGGCCACAAGTGGAAATGTTTGGGAGCCACCACTTTCAAGTCTGCAGGCACCACAGACATCTTATGCCCCCGTCTGGGTGTGGGCCACCTCCAGCAGCATCATGATGGAGAGCATCCATCCTGGGGTCCAGCAGTTGCATCTGGGGCTTTTGGAGACCTACCTCTCAAAAACCAGCTTCCTTTCTGTGTTCACGGCCCCTGCTGCTGAGCCAAGAGCCCCAGAGAGAAATGTGCTGGCAGCACTCTTCATGAGTCCTGGCAAAGGCTGGATACAATGCCTTGGGCTTCACCCATGTCTACCCCGAAAAAGCTTGGACACAGGGAGCAGCGCGTGGCCAGGCTGTCACGTAGCAGCTCCAGGGGTACATGGCCCGATCCCCCTCCAGTGTCTGGGATATTCAGGGGTCTGCCATCATCAAACACCCCCAAAAAACCCACAAGAAAAGCCTCCCTAACCATGTTGTCTACCAGTGGCCTCACCGTCTCCCCAGCCTGGCCGGGGCTGGTGCTGTACTGCTGACATGGCTGGGCAGAAGATGTCAAGGGAAGTAATTATTTTTGGCTTTTTCTCATTTTCAGCTAGTGACTCAATTATCAACCATCATTACCTTCACATCCCTGGCGGATGAAGAGAGGGCCCCGGCGTCGGTTGTGTGTCGCCAAGGAGAGCTTAAATATTGTTATTAAAAAATTCCAGCCTCACAGAGTCTACTCAGGCATGCGGGAAGAAACCTTTGCAGTTAGCTTCTCTGTGCACCCACAGGAGGGCAGAAGTTCCTCCTTATTTATTTAGACCAGTGACAAGTGGAGTTCCTTGGGGATCTGTTCTGGGTCCAATGCTGTTCAACATCATCAGTGACATGGACAATGTCATTGAGTGCTCCCTCAGCAGGTCTGATGATGACACCACGTTGTGTGGTGCGGTGGACTCACTTGAGGGAAGGGATGCCATCCAGAGGGACCTTGAGAAATGGGCCAATGCAAACTGCATGAGGTTCAACAAGTCAAAGTGCAAGGTTCTATATCTGGGCTCGGCCAATCCCAGGCACAATTACAGACCGGGTACAAAGTGGGATGAGAGTAGCCCTGAAGAGAAAGACTTAGGGGTGTTGCTTGACAAGAAGCTCATCATGAGCCGGCAGTGTGCTCATGTGGTTCAAAAGGCCAACTGTATCCTAGGATGCATCAAGAGGAATGTGACCAGCAGATCAAGAGAGGTGATTCCCCACCTTTACTCTGCTCTTGTGAGACTCCAACTACAATACTCCTCCCAGTTCGGGTGTCCCCACCATAAGGGGGACACAGGTCTGTTGGAACAAGTCCAGAGGAGGCCACAAAGATGATCCAGGGGCTGGAGCACCTCTGCTACGAGGATAGGCTGAGGGAGCTGGGATTGTTCAGCCTTGAGAAGACTCTGGGGGGACCTTATAACTGCCTTCCAGTACCCAAAGGGAACCTACAGGAAGGCTGGAGAGGGACTCTTCACAAGAGTGTCCAGCGATAGGATGAGGGGAAATGGTTTTAAACTAAGGGAAAACAGGTTTAGATTGGATCTTGGGAAGAAGTTCTTCAGTACGAGGGTGGCGAGACTCTGGAATAGGTTGCCCAGAGGGGTTGTGGATGCCCCTTCCTGAAGAGGTGTCCAAGGCCAGGTTGGATGAGGCCTTGAGCAACCTCGTCTAGAGGTTGGATTAGATGATCCCTTCCAGCCTCAGCCATTCTATGATTCTTTTTTCTATATTCTGCTATTTTAGAGCAGCAGGAGGGGGTGTGGGGTGGGTGAGGAAAAAGCCTGTTTGATTTTCTTCATTATGTTAAGGCCTGGTTTTACTTTCTGATTGCCAAAGCATGATAAATGGAACAGAGATTACCTAGAGATTTTTTCCAAAGATTTGCTTATAAATTTCATTTTTCCTGAGCCTCATTAAGCTTGCAGGTTTTAGCTATACTTCACAGGTACAGTAGAGTAGTGTTGCCATATATTAATAGCCATATTTTTTCATTTGAAATTAAAACCAGATTGAGGCTTCTCATGCTTTTAAAAAATATTGATTGTGTGGGTTGTTTTTTCTTTTCTCCTGACCCTGCTGGCTCTAGAAAGGACAGTCCCTAACAAAACAGTTCTAATCCTGTGCATTACTGGGTGCAATTTTGTAGATTTAGGGAGAGATTTTTAGAAGATATGATGTATAGATAAAAGAAAAATGCGGTTTCCAACAGAGAGATAGGCAAGAAAAATAAGATTTAAAAGCAGGACCTCTACAATTAGGGGGAACAGAGGAGCTTAGACATGATAAGATAGCCTGTGATGTGCCTAGATCCATCTTTCAGGAGGTATGTGCTATTGAAAGATCTCATCCTCCGTGACTTCAGGAGAAATGGCCAAAATTCATCTCATGGCTGAGAGCTCCCAGGCGCAGCCTGTGTGCTGCTCTCTAGGAGAGGTTTGGAGGAGGGTGGAAGGGACTGAGCATGTGGACAACATGGGACAGACACATATAAAAGCCACCCCAACATACCTGACGGTGTTCTTTCTGCTGGAGCCAGGAGAACTGACCCACCTTCTGGGTTTTCCAGGTGTACAGTTTTCTCTTTCTGTGCCCATCCATGAGCCCACAGAGGTCTTGGGGCAGCTTGGAGCTGTGATGAAAAGGTCTGCTTGTGCCACCTACCTGGTGTGGGAAAGAGCTTCCTCATGCATATTGGGATGGTGTGACAGTGCAGGTGCTGGCTGTGCTCTCTGAGTTCCTGGGGAAGGTGGTGGAGATGAAAGACCCAAGGTAAGTTCCTCTGTTGATGCCCTGCCTTGTTATCAAAGGAACGGGAAACAGGGGTGGACAGCGTAGGGTGAGAACAGATCATCCTTAGGGTGCCACTACACCAACCCCAGTCATGAGGGGAGCACCATGACCTGGTGGCAAAGGTGAAGCCCTTCGTTCTGAGACCAGCTCAGACCTGTCTCCAAAACTCAAGGTGCTCCCCATGACGTTCTCCTCCAGACATGACCCCAGGAGCTCTGCTTAAACTGGAAAGCAGCTCATTTGGAAAGGTTTTCTGTAGCTCCTCCAGACCCACTTGACAAGCTCTAATAATAACTAACTGCCTTTCTATTTATAAATGAGAACAGCAGCGAGGAACTCGGCTCACTCGGCTGAGGCCACCGCAGCCCTGCTGTTCCCACACCACCCCCCCGCTGCCACCAAGGTCTTCATCTCCCCTGTCCTGCCAGAGCCCCAGCAGCACTGCCATCGTGCATGGGAAAGGGCATTTTCCATGGCTCTGGCTTTTGGATACACAGACATTTTTATTTTTATATTTTTTTTTACCTTGTCGACGAGGAAATATTTTCCTTTTAAAAATGGGGATTGTTGTTGTAGCAGCTCCTACTCCATGTTGTAAACCAAACCTTTCCCAAGCGCTTGATGGTTCAGATGATGTCACTGGGACGTCAGTATGAGTATCAGAAAGTGTAGGTTTTAGTGGAGCTCAGGGATTTTGTGCTGCCCGTCTCCCAGCAGCCAGATGTGACGCAGGCGACCGATGGACCATTTCGGCCAAGCCAGCCAGATGTGGCCCACGTTGGGGCTGAGTTGGAGAAGCATCTGGGTTCAGACTAATGTGCTGCAGCCCAAGGGTAGCTCTTGCCCAGCCTGCATGCAGGAGGGGAGCAACACCTTCACTTCATCTGCGTCAGCTCGAGCCAGGGCTTGAGTCAGGCTGAAGCTGCCTTTGCTGGCTCTGGTCTCGTGGGGACCAGGCATCTGGAGGTGGTTCTGGTTCTACCCCAGCGATGCCCGTACTCCCCTTCCCGTCATCTCCAGGCTGTGTACCTGCACTTCTGGGAGAGGCTGGAGAGAGTTTTTTTTCCTCTAATACATCCTCTCACTATCTCCACAACATGCAGGATGCCAGGTTTGATGAAAACGCTCTGAGCTGTTCTGACAAATCCTCTGTTCCTAAGCAGATAATAACCAGAAAAATCTTCCTAAATAAATCCTGGGTTCAGATCTGGGCCCACACTCGTTATTCTCTTCGTACCAATTAACTGCTCCTCCTTGCCCTGAACTGGGGGCATGCTTAGCCCCTCAAAGTAGAAAGAGGGCACAGATTTATTCATGGCTGTTGAAGTCAGCATGGGACTGGGTGGACTTTTATGACTGTAAAAATTAAGAGTCTGATTTGGCAGCATTAATGCACAAGTGACCAGAAACACTCTCCTCAGCTGAGCAGGGATTAAAGGTTGCAGATAGTGACAGTCCCAGACTGCAGCGGGAAGTGCTGGGATACCTTTTCATCATACCAGTAGGGCAATGAAGCCAGCACATGGGTCTGACCTGGAAGAGAGAGGAGGACTACATTAGAATAATCCCCATTTACTTCTCTCTCTTCCTTCAGTATCAAGTTGATACACTTGATATCAAGTTGATATACTTGATACTGAGGCATCCTCCTGGCAGAGGGGAGTCTTGGGCTTCATCTCCCCCCAAACTTGGCCCAGGTCTGGCACTGCTGGTGAGGTCTGTGCATGTACTGAATGAATGAAACTTCCTCAGGGAGGTTCACTGCGGACACGTAACAAGAGAACATCCCTGGTGGTGGTGGCTGCTGCATTCCTGTGGACACCAGCCATGTCCACAGCATCTGTGGTGCAGCTTTTTGACCTCTTTCTTCCATCTGCAAATCCTCGGCGTGCATCCAAAGCCCTTGGACGGCAGTGCAGAGCTGCAGAACAAGGCTCTTGCTCATAAGAGAGCGCAGAGCAGCTGGGCACAAGGGGCTGTACCCCTCTCCCAGTGACCAGGGGCTCTTCCAGACTGGCAGTGTCTGCTTGGGAATGGGGACTTTCCCTCAGATAGGTGACTTGCACAGAAAACTGGAAATACTCTGATGAAAAATTCTGCTATTGTTCTAAAAAGTTCTCCCTAAGAAAGGAGAAACTCTGAAAAGCTTTTGTTTTGAGTGACACAGCATTACCTGAGGACCTTGCTTTGGATTCAGCCCAGTCTTTTACAATCCTCTTCATCTCCCACATTTGTGCCTCTGGAGCCTGTGGTCCCACGTGGCGAGCACTCCTCCCTTGCTGATGCTTGTACACCACAGCCCTGGGGTGAGGCTATCACTGGTTGGGAAATTAAGGTATAAATTGACCTTGCACTATAGGCCTAAATCTTTTCCAGGCTGTGCAGGATCCAGTCCTTCACTGCCCTCATTTCTCATAAATGCCATCTCTCTAATGCAGCATCATCCAGTGGTAACAGTCAGAGCCCGGGTTTAGGGAAGTATTGGAGTGAAAAAGCAGCCCTGAAACAGGCACGTGGGATGCTCAGTCTGGGGCAAGATGCTGGGCCAGAAGCATCCCCTGGCAGGTCACTGGAAC
>JAAGNO010016154.1:31685-51175 GCA_033439905.1 Ceryle rudis
CATCACCTAGTTGATAAGAGAATGGATCCCTGTTTGATTCTAGTAGAGGCTGGTGGTATTTATTTTGGTGGAGCCTTTTCCCAAGCATAGGTCCCTATAACACCAGTAGGCATTTTCCTCACACCTTTGCTCCAGGATTTCAGCTCCCCCCCCACCTCACCCACCCCTGCACTCACCTCCTTTTGTGCACCGTAGCGCGGGGGGCTCAGTCCCAATGACACCCTCCTGTCCAACCTGCGAAGAGTCAGTGAAGGGCGACCTCGATGTCAGAGCTACACTCATGCACAAGGGACCCAGAGGAAGGGATGCCACGGAGCAGATGTGCCCTGATGGAGAGGGACCAGGGGGCACAGCTGGCTTAGTCTCACCCTTGACTGGTCCAGCACCTTAAGAGCTGGGAGCAGAACAACCGGTTGGCCAAAAATATCCTGCAGATACAAACCTGCTGCTGCCTGGTTGCTGAGGAAGATGGGGATGTCTTGTCCCGCTGGTGGTGTGCCGAGTCCCAGCCGTGCACCGCGGCGGTGTCACCAGGAGGTGGCACAGCACGAATGGAGATGCTCCGGGGGAGCAACCCCGGGCCAGGCGGGTGGGGTCGGCGGAGCCCCCGCACGAAGGGAAGCGGAGTGATTCATTAGGGGCAGTTCCAGGAAAAAGGAGAAAAGTCTCGCATCTTTTTTCTCGGAAACTCATTGTGCAAAAACCTTACACAGAGAAGGGGAAAAAAAAAAAAAAAAAGAAAAAAGAACGAAGCAAAAAAAGGCACAAACCCGCATTTTGTTTGGAGACAAGGGAAAAAATGAGCACATTCCCCCTGCCTTTGACAACACACAGCTGTCAGGACATCCACTGTCTTGTGTCCTCATGGCCCTTCTGCATGTGCAGAGCCTCTGCTGGCTGCTGTTCCTCTGTCTGGTGCCCTCATTCAGGGCTGTAACATCCCAGCTGTCAGTACGTTCCCTAAGGAAACTTCACTTATGGCTTATATTGTATTAACAGTCGGCAGCTTGCAGAGGATTTTTCCTCCAAAAGCAGAGCTGGCTGGAAGTCCTGGTGGCTGAGTGAGGCCAGCTCAACTTTTAGCTTTCACAGCATCCTCATGGATGCAGATAACTTTGTGTCACGCCCTCTGATCTCAGGCTGGAAGAGTCAGTGCAGGACACTCCCATGGGGGGCATATAGAGGGGACATGGAGCTGCTGCTCTCTGTCCCTCCTGCTCAGAGAGTCTCTGTTTGCCCTTGTAACTGGTAAAGCCAGTCTTCCAGGAAAGCCCCAGGATAGATTTCTTGCAAACGCAAGAACTCAGATGTAGAAGATGTTGAGCAATCATTTGCTCACCGGAGCCCATTTCTCGCTTTCCAGTCCCTTGTGAGAGGCAATCACAAATCCCTCTGTGCAATGAGGTATAGCCTTGCTCCAGAATGTTGGCAGGAGTCTTCTGTTCTGAACCGAGAAGGAAAAAAATCAGTGGTTTCAGGCCAGTTATTTTTTTCAAATTAAAGCAGAACAAAAGAAAACAAAACAAAAATCTTGACTTTTTTTTTTTTTTTTTGCTGTTCTTTCTGAATTCCTTCTTAGCATCCTGAAAACCCTTCAGAGGATTTGCATTTAGAACATGAAGTGAATTTCTCACAGAGAGGCCAAAGAAAACCAAGGTGCGTGGGTGGAAGGATCTGTGGCCCATGCCAATAGCCAGTGCCAGCAAGTTGATGTCCTCAGCAACTATGGTGAGGCTGAGCACTGCCTCAAATCTTCCTCGCATCCTATGGCACTTGTTTTTAAGTCAGATAATAAATGTTTGCTGGGACTGGGAACATAGGGAATATTTCCAGTGCAGACCTTGCTTCTTAGTCCATCTGTGGACAAAGTACTTAAATAGCTGAAGAAACCTAAAAAAGATAATTTACAACTTAGTCCTGACAGGGAATTGCTGCTATCAGTTACCTCCTCAGAGACCTGCTGAGCCTGATGTGTGCTTGCTGGAGGCTGGGATCCCACCAGGGTCAGGCTGGTGTGGCTGTCTTCAAGGGAGCTGATGATTTATAGGCATTAAAAGTTCCTATAACTGCATCCATTTACCTGGGAAAGACAAGGTGGTTGATGGTAGTGACAATTCTTCCAGCAAACCCATGATATTTTACTGCCCCAATGACACAGAAGGATCTGTGCCAGCATGCCCCAAATCTTTGGGAAGGAGCTGACTTTGGGCTCCCACTGATATCCATCAGCCATCTCTGACTCAACCCAAGACCCCTCCAGGGGCATTAATTACTGGACTAGGTGACTTCTGATATTTTCAAAAAGCCAAAATTAATTTAGAAAACCATAAGACCCTGCAGGGGGAATGAATTTGGTCCCCATGCTGGTGGCATCCACCATGACCACAGATACACAGGTGTGGTTCTAGCACAGCTGCTACACAGCCCATGTCCTTCCTTACCTGTCCATAGAATACCACCTGATATCCACACCAGGATGAAGATGCACAGGGACAAATTGGGCACCTCCATTTTGCCTAGAAAATAAGTTCATGAACTTCTGTTATCATTCAGGCACGATCTAACTGAAACATCATGACTTATACAATCATCTTCTCTGTCTTCCTCTTCCATGCTTTTAAAAAACTTCCTGCTTTTTTTCCAGCTGGACAAGCTATCTTTCTGCCTGCTTTGAAGTAAATATTTTGTTGGGTTTGGCTGCTGTCACAGCCACACATAGTCTTCTGCCTGATATTTTATCCATCTGCTGCTACAGAGAATATTTTGAGCCGAGAGTCTCAAAAGAGTTTCAAGGTGCTGAGTAGAATTAGGAAGCACCAATGCAAGAGGAAAACCTTCTCAGCTTTTGTGTGCATAGTAATTCAAGATGAAACTCCTTAAAAATTAAATATGCTGAGAGATGCTTGTTACGGCATCCTGGTACTCACGTGCTGCAAGCTGGAGAGCGTACGCTGGTCTGCATTAGCTGAGGACATGGTGGTGGATCACCCTCTGCTTACCCCCTCCATGGTTCACATGCTGAGATGTAATCCAGCACTGATTTCCTCTTCTGTCTCAAGTGAATGGAAAAAGGGAATTGGACTCCTGAGCCATTGAGGTTGCCAACACCTGCCTTGCCTCATTTCTCCTGCTAGAAGAACATCTGGCTCTGCTCTGTAGCCGGCTGTGTTGCACAGGAATGGGCTGTGCTCACTGTGATAAAGCCTCTCTCAGATCTGCCGGCCGCAGATGCTCACTGCCATCACAGCAGGGGAGACACGTGTTCATGGTGCTTCTCCTTCCAAATCAGCCACAAATAACTTTCTGTTTGATGCTGAGTCCTGTCTCCTGTTTTGTTTTGTTGGTTTTTGGTTTCTTTTTTTTTTTTCCCCTGGGTTGCTCTACAAAAAGGATGGGTTTTGTTCAGTTGAGCTTCATGGTCTGGAGGTGCCAGCCCAAGAGAAAGCACCCATGGCCGTGGCACTGGTGCTGTGAAGAGGGGTTACAGGAGGAGCTGTGAGGAGCTGCACAGGGCTGGGGTACATTGCCTTCACCCCACGGGGTGGCTGCAGGCACAACATCATCTGGTAGGCCACTGCAGGCAGCCCTGCTATGGGCTTCCTGTAGGACACCAGCCCTTTGCTTATCACTGCTCAGCTGCTTCACCCTGTTCCTACTCCACAGAAGGTTCTCTCAGCTATTTTGAAGCTTGCATCGCTGCTTTTTGTGAAGTTCCCTGAAATTCTCAGAAATACCACTTTGTGATGGTATTGCTCACTTCCACTTAAGGGGAGTGGCTTAATGAGCATTTGAACTGGACGATGTTCATCTCTCTGGCGCAGACCTGGGGAGCCCTGTCATTCCTGCCCAGACATTTTTCACGTACCCTTTTTCTCCCCAAAACCTTGCAAGGTGAAATGCTGTCCCTGAGCTCCCAAACCTTGAGCACATGTGTGTGCCTTCCTCCTCTGCCTCCTAGCACTCAAAAACTACCGGCTGGTACCTTTTCCTCTCCCCTCACCTGAAGGGCAAGGGCTGCTCCTCACTGGTGCTTCTGAGGATGACCAGTTTGAGGCATGGTGTCTGGGGACCGGTGCTGGAGGCGGCTGGTGGTGAATGGCCCTTTGTGCTCTTAGCTGCATAAAGAGGGCATTAATAAATCTAAAAATAATCTCTGTGTTAACAAGTGATTGCACGAGTTACCCTGGGGAACTTGCAGCACCCACAGCACATGCTGGGACAGTGGCTGAGCCAACATGCTCTGGTTCAGGTTTATCAGCAGACACCATGTCCATGGAGGGTTTCTGCTGTGCTGGAAAATAAGGAGAATATCCAAAATGTTAGCTGATTTGCATGCTGGAGGAGGGTGCTTCTCACCAGGCTTCCATCAGCCCCTGCACACAAAGAGCAGATAGAGAGATTGCAGCTGCTGGGGGATGGTTTTTCCCCACAGCCCTTCAGCTCAGGGCACAGGAGAAGATGCAGGCAGAGAAGGAGACCTCTGAAGGAAATATTTAAAAAGCTAGTTCATTTCCAGTAAATCTTTCCCTTGGGTTTTTGGTTTTTTTTTCATTTTCTTTTCAACAGAAATTCTAAGTCCACATGAACTCTTTGAGAACTTTTGTTCATTCCCTCTTGCCAGCTAAGATCTGCTTTGTGCTGGTGACAGAACCCCTTTCTCCAAGCACTGGCCACAGGCCAGGACCTGTCAATCTCAACCATGTGCTGCCAATGCCACTAGCCCTGTCCCCCTTCCCTCTGGGCTGATGCAAAGCCCCAGCTCCAACCAGCTCACCTTTTGAGGGACTCTCTGTAGGTCTTTTTCTTTCTCCTCCTGGTGGAGGAGGTGATGGAGCAAGCTCTGCTTGCTTCATCTTTCCCTGCAATAAAAAGCCTCAAATATCATGGAGAATAATCTGTCAAACCTGTGGTAGTGGTTGGTTGAAGTGAGTTGGTGGCAGTTACTTAGAGGAAACAACTGTGCAAGCAGTGCTGGAAGGAATAGCCAAGGCAGGAGATGCTCTTCACCCCAGAGAAGGAAATGCCACAAGATTTCACACCTCAGTCCCACTCTCCACTTTCTTGTCTTCCCCTCCTCTCCCCTTCTCCAGATCCCAGAGATGCTCTCTCTGGGACAGGACTTGTTTGCAGGGGCTTTTATTAGCATTTGCTCCTTTACATCATCCAAAGACCTCCAAAAGGATGCGGTCCCCTCGTGCTGTGTGGTAGAAAAGACATTTCCTGGTTAAAGAAGCGAGGGCCTGTGTGTAAGAACAGATACGGAGGGCAGAGGAGAGGGAAGCCAAGGTATTTTACAAGTCCACCCTGGCAGAGGTGGACCACCTCTCACCACTAGCATCTCCAGAGCCACAAACTGCTGACAAGAAAAACCCAACAGGAATGGATCATCTCAACTGTCATATCAGGAGGCTTATGGCTTGAGTTCCTTAGGGCTGCTGGTAGCACCAGGGCACTAAATAAAACTCTTCCCTTTCTCCAAGTTCCCATTTCCAGAATATGAACAGGTGACCCAAATGTTCAGTGATTTCACTTCCCCCTTTCCCAGGGGTAGGAAGTAGGAACGGAGCTGTTGTGCAACCAGGAGGGAAATAATCACGATCCCTCTAAATACGTGTCCTCCAACTGCCAAAATGTGTTCTGAAGCTGAGTGGGGAACATGCACGAGCAGTGATTGCAACACAGCCAGTGCTGCGCATTATATAAAGAGCACTGGGTTTAATATTTTCTGAGACACATAACATATGCCCAACTTGTCAGGAAGAAAATCATAGAATCAAGAGAATCACAGACTCGTTTGGGTTGGAAGAGACCTTTAAAGCTCGTCTAGTCCAAGCCCCCTGCAGGGAGCAGGGACATCTGCAACCAAAGCAGGTTGCTCAGAGTCCCAGCCAACCTCCCCTGCAATGGTGCCAGGGATGGGGCAGCGACCACCTCTGGGAAACCCGGGACAAGGTCTCACTACCCTTAGTGTCAAAAATCTCTTCCGTCTTTCTGGTCTAAATGTCCCTCTCTTAGTTTAAAAGCATCGCCCCTTGTCTTGCCCCAACAGGCCCTGCTAAAAAGTCTGTCCTCATTTTTCTGACAGGACCCTTGAAGTACTGAAAGGTCACCAGAAGCTCTCCCCAGAGCCTACTCTTCTCCAGGCTGAACAACCCAGACTAGTTTCCAGAGGGATGACTGACAACCATTTGCCCCAGCCTGACGGGATGGCAGGGGAGAGAGTTCTTGTCGAGCCAAGCTGCTGGAGGTAGTAAACATGAAGAACTAACAACCTCCTAGCCAGAAGCCCTGAGCCCTCCGCTGCCACCTCCATCCCCAGGGAAAGGAGTTTGAGCTTCTCGGCTGCTCCTGATGGTCCACAGCAATGATGACATCTGAGGGTGTAACTGCAGTTTCTATGGAGACATTTATTGGAAGGGTATAAAAATAAGAGTGCAAATCCCACTAAGCTGTATCTAAACATGTCTTAGGCAAATAGTCCCACACATTGGTGGGAGAGGAGCCCAGAAGGTTGGCAGTGTGTCCAGGTTCCCTGAGGCACCCAGATCCACTGAGCAAAGCAGAGCCTCAAATCTCAGAGATGGGTCAAAACCCTTCTTTCTGCAAACCTTTCTGTCCCTCTGCCGCACGCTGCTCTGCTTGACAGGAGCTCTCACCAGCACAGGCACTATTCCTTCCACCAGCCTTTGGTAAGGCAGCTTAGGGTAGAGCTCTGTGTAGACACCCGCAGAGTCAAGGTGAAATGTCTTCTGCATTGGGAAGGAGCCCTCGGGTGATGCTGGCTGGAAAAGCAGAGCCTGTTCCTCCTCTTCGTGGCACACTGGTAATGGCAGTAAATATGGGCATTATCATATCAGGTAGGTTAATACTGAGTAATGTGAAATGAGCATCTCGGGTCTTTAACAGTCCTCCTGCTGAAGTTGTTTCCATTCAAAAGCTCCATCCAAAGTCAAATCGAAATGTTCCTTTTCCTGCTCTCGGGAGAGTTCCAAAAACACCTGAAATGGGCAAGATAAAACTCTGATTATTTCTCCGACTTTCACTAGAGGCTGTGATGCTCCTTTGCAGGAGGTACAGCTCTGCAGCCCCTGGGAGAGGTACGTGAAGTAGCTTTATGTGGGCAACAAAACAGAGTAGCTGAGACTTCTGCACCTTCTGGTATAACTTGCTGAGAGACATCAGCTGCCCATAGGTGTATTCGTAGAGCAGGTTTTACCCACCAATGGATTGACATAAACACTTCTTGTACAAGCACCAATAACCTCCTGCTTCAGGAGCAACCACAGAGGCTGGGCATGGGCACGTACCACATGCATCCATCCCTTGGATGTGCTTTGTGCCTGTCCTGGGTGAGTGGAGTCATAGAATCATAGAGTTTTGCGGGTTGGAAGGGACATCTTCAGCTAGACCAGGTTGCTCAGAGCCCTGTCCAACCCGACTTTGAGTAAGGCAGCAACACTTTGCTTAAACTTGTTCCCACCATGCTAAATCACAGCAGATAAAAAAAACCCAAACCACTTTCCCTCACTTTCCAGTAGAAGACCCCTCACCCACCACCCAGGGCAGATTTTTGGTGGAGCAGCCTTCTGCCACTGCACTGGCCCGGGTCTTGCTGCTGCTTTTGTTCCTGCTCATGGCTTTACAGCACGTCCACCCTTGAAAGCACTCGCCTGAGCCAAAGTATTCAAAGAGAAGCTGTACTCCTCGAGGCTGAAGTTTCGTTTGGCTGTGGAAAAAAGGGAAGAGAGTCAAAAATTAGCAACCTGTGTTCCACCTTTTCAAAAAGTCATCTTGTTTTGCTCTTACCTTCCTCTAGCTTGGCAAAAGACTGAGACAGGGGCAGTGCATCTTCCATTGGGATCTTGTAGAGTAGCAAAGAGGGGAACCTTGAAGAAAAAGAAGAAAAGGTGATTCTTGCTCTGTGTTAAGGTTCTGGGCTCAAAACTTTGTGTCACGCTATGATCTGGACGTTTTGCTGCAGGGATTGCAGCAGGGATGGACGTGGTGACATTGGCAAACCAGATCCCCATATAGGGACTCTGAGCTGTTCGTCCCTCTCCAACTGAGATCCTGTATCTGGTCATCACACCAGACACATTTTTAGGGATGGGATAGTATTGAAATCACCGTTCATCCCATATTTTATAGTTACCTCTCCTGACGGGCTGCACTTGGGAAGATCTTCAAAATCTCAGCATGGAGAAGATCAGTGTGCTCTGGATCCTTGACCTTAATTTCCAGTAGATAGCCTTTGCCAAATTTGTTCTTCAGGTACTGAACGGAGCCGATGTACCTGCAGGGGAGGGAGGAGAAAAAAAGGAGATGTTATTGTGAAATCATTGGTGCCCCACCATCTGCTCCTTCCCAAATTGCACTGCTGATGAAATCACGGGGAGCGCTTCATAAAGCTCCTGGTGATGGGCTCAGGTAGGTGAGGCTTGAAGGAGAAGCCTTTGTCACTGCATGGACCATTTCCCAGCTCAGCTGAGTGCCGGCCGTGCTGCTGCCCACCGTAGCTGTCCAGACACCATGATGGCCACACGGTCGCACACCGCCTCCGCCTCTTCCATGTAGTGTGTCATCAGGATGGCTCCCGTCTCCTTGGCTTTCAGGGCAGCACGAATCGTTTTCCTGAGGAGCAGAGAGGGGTGGAAAAAAACCAGAATAAATAAAATCTAACACTCTAGGAATATCAGACATTTCTTTATACCTTTGTCCCTCCAAATGCTTCTCCCCTAAAAGAAGGAAGTTCAGACTGATGGGCACGTGGTAATACTTGGCAATAATGACAACAAAATATTCTTGACTCTGGTTGCTTTATGAATTCTTCTGAATGAAATATGTGACTGTCCTAAAGTTTGCAACAAGGAAGAAGGTAAAATGTTTTTTCTGTCTCCTTGCTCCTGCTTTATCTAGAGAGAATCAGGAAAATGGAGTTTCCAACATTACTGTTGGCACAAGATGAGCAGCATTGACCATGGGGTAAGACACTTTTTATTTAACCTTAGGCACCTACTCTTGGCTTCCATCCTGTTTATCACCATGGTGGCCTAAGGTCCTACTCACCAGACACAGTGTTGCCCTCTGGGGTCCATGCCAGTTGTTGGCTCGTCCAGGAGCAGGATGGTGGGGTTGCCCAGCATGCACATCGCGAAGCACAGCTAAAATGGGGAAAGGGGTTGGAGTCAAACCTTTGGCAAGGCCTGGCACTCTGTCTACAAGGAGCTGTGGAAGTGTCACTTTGTTTATGGGAATCAAGGCTCTGATTTATAGGAAACGTGGGTCTGGGAAAGGTAATTTCCATCACCCTGCTGTGGGAGACACTAAGATGTTCTCCCTTGTAGCTCAGAGCACAGATAGGTTCCCACTGCTCACGGAGGGGATTTTTGATTTGTGCTATGACACTGCAGTGCTCGTTATAGGGGAAACAAAACACACCTTTCTGGTTATCCCAGCAGATAATTTTCTGGGCTTTTTATTTAAGCAGTCCTGAAGCTGCAGAGCATTCACTATTCTGTGGGAAAAGGGAACAAGCGGGGGAAAAAAAAAGAACATTTTTGTTATTCCCAGCTCAATATTCTCATCAAGGATTCCTAAAATGATTAGGAAAAGGAACTTTCTTCTCCTTTCTCTTGACTCCTGCTTGTTTTCATTAAACATTTATTGTGCTATTGAAATATAAGAGAATATTTGAAGCAAAATGTACTGAATAAGCCACAAGCTCTTTTCTAAAGCCATCATTAGTGTCAACAGCACTATAAATCCGTTCCATCTTGCCAGTGTCAGCTGAGCAGGCAATACTTAAGCACCCTTTCTTGTAGTGCCAAACTAGAACATCAGAGATTTCATAAAAGCTTCATAAAGAGACTGTACTTAAAAGACATCAGTGGTAAATTTATCCCCACTAAATACACTTAGGCAAACTGGAGATTTTCGTAACCCACTCACTGAATCATGGCGTTTAGCACAAAATCTCTTTTGCAGGTCCATTTCCTGAGTTTCTTTCAAGGTTGTCTCTGGCTCACAGTGAATTTTGACTTTCTGGTCCTCTCCCAATGGGAGAGGACCAGGGGATAAAACATTGACCAACCCCTGGGAACACCCTCCACCCGTACCGGTTGATGGCAGCAGCCGTGTCCTTCTTGCACACGCCTTTCACGGCCGCGTAGACCCAGAGGTGCTCACGCACGGTCAAGTCTGGCCAGAGCAGGTCTTCCTGCGGGCAGTATCCCAGGAAGGCGGGCATCTGGTCCTGGAGGTGGGAGGTTGCTCCATCTTCCCTCTTCATCAGTACCTGCACAACCAGGGTGGTTGTTTCATTCTCACACAGCCTTCCCCAGAAACAAGGGTATGGTTCAGAGGGGGACTATGGGCTTCATTGGGATTTAGGTGAAGAAACCCAAAGAGCAAGAGAGTGATTTTGCAGCTCTCATTTACACAAGAACACGAGGCAAAACTTCTTTGCTGTGAGGGTGACAAAGCCTGGCCCAGGCTGCCCAGAGAGGATGGGGAGTCTCCTTCTCTGGAGAGATTCCAAACCCCCCTGGACACTGCAATTCTGGGCGACCCTGCTGGAGCAGGAGGGTGACACCAGATGATCTCCAGAGATCCCTTCCAACCCCAGCCATGCTGGGATTTACATGGTTTCTAAATATGAACATGGCCAATTAGGGGGGATGCAACTGCTTGTCTAAGTTAGAAGTAGCTCCCTATATTTTTTTATGAATGAATGACGTTAATTTAATAGCACAATGCATTCAGTTAAAACCTTGATCACTAATAATGCTTTGTAAATAATTATAACTTAGCCTAGGTGCAAGGTTTGTACTTCAGCTTTATCACGGATCTATCCCTCTTTTCCAGACCTCTCCTACCTGCCCAGCAGTCAAGGGTGTCTCTCCAATAATCATTTTGATAGTTGTGCTTTTACCAGCTCTGTTAGGCCCCAAAAGTCCCAGTACCTCTCCTGGAATCAATAAATATAGTTTCTTAGTAATACAGCCACGTCATGTTCATTAACACTTCAATCACAGACCAAACATCCTTTAACCACAGAGCAAATAGATTTCACCTTTCTGTCCTTGCTCTGATAACTGAGAATCTGCAGAGAATTAACTCTCTGGTTGTGATCAGGGGTCTAGAACAAGACTAGGAGGCTAATTCTCACCTTTTTTAACACAGAAGGAAACATTTTTAATGGCCATTTTCTTCTTCTTCTTCAAAACGGAACCAGCTTGCTTTATTTTATATTCCTTGCACAGATTGCTGACAATAATGACTGATTTCTGAAAGTGTGGAGGAAGAAGAAAGATTAGTCTATTATATTGGACACCATTATACTACCTTCAGTAGTATTTTTTCCATTAAAAAAGCAGAAAACCTTCTAAAGATCTTTGAATTTGTTTGATAGCTCGCTGAGAATAGGAGGTGCAGCAGGACTCGTTTATTGCCCACATCCTTCTTAAGAGCTTTTGTCTCTGTCCTGATGGGACCCACACTGTGCACGTGGGAGTTTCATTTTCCCAGTGAGAATCATAAAGCCAGAGCACTGACCTGAACTTACTGACCCTTGGTGGCTGGGTTTTTAACAGTGGGCTTCTTATTGGTATAAAATAAAATGAGACAGACAACACTTAACCATACCTCCTCCTGACTCGTAGCCACTATGGCATTTCTCACTGCTGCTCTTTCAGCTTTAACATCTTCATCTTCTTCTTCAAGCTCCTCGAGGTGCTGGTGGCCGCTTTCTCTTCTTGGTGAAATCCTACAAACCCAGCAGATCCCTCTTAGCAGTTTGTTCTTTACCCTTGTTCACCACTAATGCGTTTTGCATAGACCAAGAGTGAATGTCCCTCTGGTTCAATGTTTCTCATGGTTGTTGATGATGGTGATAACAACAACAAATAATAATCATCATTATTAATATGTAATATTTATAATCTTTCTATGTCATCAAAGAACTAAGCTGGTAGAACCACACAGCACAGGCAACGTCACGTGGAGGTATTAACAAGCCTGAGAGCTGGTTTATATTATATTATATTACATTATATTATATTACCATAGTATTTAAGGGGCTGGTTTTGCTATTAAAAACAAAGGATATTTAAATATAGGGACACAAAGGCAATGATATTTGATCAAAGTGTTGTCTTGCAGGAAAAGCAGCATGGTAGGAGTTTCAATCTCGTAGACGCATGTGTGTTGATACAAACCTAAATATCGGGTCCTTTCTCAGAACTGGTCTCCCATACTTTATCTCCAAATATCGAAGAAGAAAAATGAAAGCCACAGAATGCATATAAGGCTGAAAACAAAACAAAAAAAAGAAGGAGATTGCCACATGAACAGATTGCCACATGAACAGCCTTGCCTTCCATCCTACCATGGCTGAAACTGAGAAGACAGTGGCAGAGTTATAAAGTATGTGGGAAAAAGGTTGGTGTTGGTCTCTTCTCACAGGTAATCAGTGATAGAACAAGAGGGAATGGATTCAAGCTGCAACAGGGGAGGTTTAGACTGGACATTAGGGAAAATTTTTCCCAGCAAGAGCAGTCAGACACTGGAACGGGCTGCCCAGGGAGGGGGTTGAGTCACCATCACTGGATGGGTTTAAGGGTCATTTAGATGTGGTGTTGGGGGACATGGTTTAGGGGTGAACTTTGTAGAGTAGGCTTAATGGTTGGACTTGATGATCCCAAGGGTCTTTTCCAACCTGAATAATTCTATGACTCTAGGAAAATCAAGTCCATTAATATCTCAGCTCAGGGTAATTCTGCAGACCATCAACTCTGCAGTCGCTGAGCAATTTGCAGAAAAGACACAAAGGCAGAAGAAAACTACAATTCACAAAATAACGTGGCAGCATTAAGCAATCTGAGCTTATTACACTTTCCCTTCCCCATCTCCAAGGAGCGAGGTTATTTTTGCACAAGGGGCTAATCTCTCATCCAGCCCCACTAAGATCCTCCTGTGGGGAGTGAGCTCGGGGTTCTTTCCTGCTTCCTCAGAATTGAAGGCGCACATTCAGAAATAAAAATATTCTTAAATGTTTTCTTACTGCAAAGACAGCGATTAGTACATCATTGCTTGGATCCATGTGGCGGTCTATAAAAATCTACAAGAATAAAAACAAAAAAAGAAAACAAACAAACAAAAGCACAATAAAAACCAAACCACAGTGAAGACCTGTCAGTCTTTACTATAATGCTGGCTAATTCTGGAAGGGTGAAAAGCAAACAACAAACACTTTGAAAATAACCCAAACCTTTTGATTTGCCAAAAAATATTCACCACACAGATGAAAAAAAATACAAATGTTTGGCTTTGGGCATCCCAGTCCTATACCAGAAAATGACAGCGCTCAGTATACGTATCAGACACTTGTTCTGGGGGTAACGGCCTATCAGAGGAAAACACCTGCTTTCCTCTCCTTTGGGGTCCCAGTGGAGAAGAGGGGAGTGGGACAGGCCAGAGGAGGAGTCTCTTCTATTTGGACTTCACTCCTAGAGTCATTTCTGGCTCATAAACAGTCTTGCATGTAGCTGAAGGGTTTTGTTGAATTCTTAGCTGACTTTCTGTGACCACCCTTAGCTGACATGGAGTAAAGCACCTCGTGAGTATTCTTAATTCTCACTTGGTTTCCATGCAAAGTCTGATGCATAACTTCAAATTTTCTCTTGTTATTGTTCAAGCCAAGTTGCTTGACTCTGCATGGAAAGAACTGAGTGTTTACCTACTCTACAGGCCCAGCCCAACTGCACCAGAAGTAGCCCCTAGCCATAACAAACTGCAGGAGAAATCAGACCTGATATGAAATGGTCTCTAACAAGGCACTCTGGCCATTTGGATGGGGAAACTAATGAGCTTTCTTCCCAGAACATGGCATGTGGCTACCACCAGACTTGGCTCAGAAGGACACAGAGTTGTGTTTTGTTACAGGGTCCCTCAGCTCGCCCAACATCACCGCTTACCTGCTGGCAGTTGACTGCTACACCCACCAGTGGAAACGTGGGAATCAAGAGAGACAGAACATAGAGGGAGGTCATATTACCACTGAAATCAAAAATTCTGTTGATGAGAGTCGAAACAAAGGATACCTAAAAATAAAACAAGAGGGTAACTTAACTGATAGGAAGGGTCACACTCCTCACTGGTCTTAAAAACTGTGTGGGTCTACCTTTTCAATTCCCTGTTGAATTCCTAAAACTGGGCAAGAAATATAAAGGTGAGAAGCAGTGAGGGTTCAGGAGGCCCTCGGCCATCTCTGCCTGAGGGACGGCTGCTGGTTTGGGTCAACCAGGGAAGCTTCTTCCCTGACACAGGGCTGCTTCAGGCAGAATGAAAGATGGGATCCGATCCCATCCTGGTTTTTCCCATCACAGTTCGTGCCAAATAGCTCATCTCCTTCCAGGCCAGGCTCAGGCCATCTGGATCTAACCTGATGGCTCGTGGCTCAACACCCTACATCTCTTGGGTGTGAGGTGTTGAACAGAGCAATAAATAACTTTTTCTGCCTCCATTCCTGCGACAGCTCAGGGTAGATCCAAGTGTTTCCCTGTGCCACAGTAGGATTGTGGGAATAGAACAGGGTGACACAGATTTGGTATAGAATCAACCGCTATAAGGCACATGCTCCTATTTACGTTCTACATCTACACTTGGTGTTTTGACCTTCAGATCATCCTGAAGATCTCAGAATACATTGCTGAAAACCCTACATTATCTAGCCATATGCTTACCACTATCAGGATAAAAGACCAACGTTCACAGCTCCATCCTTTGCGAAAGATGAAGGAGATCACGTACATGAAGAGAACAACAGAAATTCCATAGCCTAAAGTACCCGTGATCTACAGGAGAAAAAAAAAAACAACCCCCCCCCCCAAAAAAAGGAGAAAATGGAGTGATCTAAACAACCAGAGCAGTGTGATTCAGTTTAAACAATCGTACATTAAGATCAGGGTATTCAGAAATTACCACAATTTTACTGCTAAGTGTAAAGGAAAATATTAAGGCAAGATTTATTGCATTTTATTTCCAGGTGGAGAAACCCAAATGACAGGAGGTGAACGCAGGAGAAGGTCAGTAAGCACCTGGGGACCCAGAGGTGTGCCAGCACCACCTTCACCCACTTGTGCATATGCTCAAAATATTACCCCAATCCCCCCCTAATGAACCAGCAATCACCAGAATAGGACGTACCAGAAAGAAGCAGCTCTTGGCGGTCCCAGAAGTGTGGCTGCTGATTGCAAACTGAAGCCCAAACATCAAGAGGAGAAGGAGCCAGCACAATGGGATTTCCACCAGTGCCTTGCCACACCAGTATGCCGAGGGAAAGAGCCCCGAGATCCGCAGCTGGGCACAAGCTCCCATCTGGGAAGGCACAATGCAAAGGGCAGTTTACTGTTGGTGCCTGGTTGGCCAACTGCACCCACAGAAATGGCTCCAGGAAATAAAAAGGTAACAAAAAGCTGCTATCCTTGCAATACTGGGGTAAAATTCCACCTTTATTTTAAGCATTTTGTGCTGGCTGGAAAGCTGCTCATGGCAATACAGAGAAAAACGCCTCAAGGTGCCCATCATATTCAGATGTCCTTGTGGCAAGGCAGTTGTAATCCCTTCTGCCCACCCAAAACTTCCTCCATTTCAAGCAATTTACCTTGTAATCATGCATGTAGCCCATTGCAAAGTAAGGAGGAAAACCAGGGAGTAACACCAGCATATACGTGAAGTAAAAAAAACTAAAATAAATCCAGAACAGCTCATGATTTATCTGAAAACAGAAGAACAAAACATGTGTAGAAAACATCATCCAAGTAATGGTTAGAACCCACAATTCATCTCACTGCATTTCTCATGGACTACAGGGCAATATGAACACGAAGTGGGATGTGAAACCAAATACTGGCAGGAAGAAGGTTTCCCCCAAATGACAGCCCTGCAAAATCCTTGCTACTGGTGAGAAGAGGTGCGTGTTGCAGGTCCCACTCCTCTGTCCCAGACTTGTGGTGAGCTATCCCTTCAGCCAGTTGTTGAGCCACAGCTTGAGTAACGTGATGTAAAGAATTAGGAACCTCCTGAAGAGCCCCTCCCAGTCACCCGCTCCACTCAGCAGCCCTCAAACCCACAAGTGAAAAAGTAGCTTCTGTTTTCCCAAAGTCAAACATGATGGTTCCAGTGTCAACACTAAGGAAGGTGGGTTTACCAGTAGAGACAGCCCCCCTCATGGCCTCCCATTAAAATCTGATGACTTTAGCAGATTTAAGAACTATTTTCCTACACCTTCTGCCTGACAGGCTCTGACACTTACAGAGAAAAATGGATGATTCCAGACTCGAATGTTCACGGTGGAGTTGAGGGCTCTCAGCAGCGAGTTGCTAATGACGTTCACAAGCACCGGGAAGCAGTTGCTGGTCTCCATGTGGCACGACACGGCAAACCTGTAGCTCTTCAAAGTGCAAGAAAGTAAGATGAAAGCTCTTGGCTTTTCTCATCTGCAGGGAAGCAGTAGCAAAGGGGTACACCAGGAGAAGCCAGGCCAGAAATTATTTTGCCTATGCCTTGTTTGCTAAAACACAAATTTTGAGGTATTGGAAGTCTGTATAGTTGTGCTACAAAAATGTAAAGTTTGAGGTGGAGGATGAGAGAGATAATGTCTCCTCTAATGTGTAGTTTTGTGGTTAAAACTCTTTCAAAGCTTTGTACCTGTGGGCCTTACTTAACAGGACCAAGACACGGGTAGAGCCGATGGAGGCATCTCAATTATTCAGTTGCTGGGAAGAAACGGGAGGAGAAGAAAAATCCTCACCTGACCTTTGCGAGACACATTTATAGCCCCATTGTGGTTTAGGTCCTTTATGATTTTTTCCTCGTTTGTTATTTCCACTGTGAGATCTTGGCTCTCGAGCAAACGGATGAAGTCTTCAATGTTTGTGCCTGGTGTGAAAGCCACAAGCAGAGGAATCATAATACTGAACAACAAGAGAGTCTTTGATGATTTGGGTTGTGTTTTGGTTTGGGTTTTTTTAAGTCCATGACCACCAAACAAAAGTAGAGAAAGTCTCATAACTGCAGACATCAGATAGCACATATGTGGTGGATCACTGCACATTCTTTTTGTGAAGTTAATGGATTTCAGTCTCATTGACTGAGTTTTTGCATTGTCTTTTTTTTTTTTTTTTCTTCCTGCCTTTGCTGAGCTGCTACAAAATGTATTCTCCTTTGTGATGGTCTGATGAAGCCAAGAGTACCATACTCTGGCCAAATAACATAAAATAGCATCCACTCATAGCAATGTTGAAAGTAAAACACTAGAGGACAAGCATTAATTTGACTCAGCATTAATGAGCCCTACTGGTGTATAGTGCCTGGTTTGAGAATCCCACTCTCTGAAAATGCAGAAACTTTTTGGATAAAGGTCTGGATTTAAGACAGGGAAAGAACTGGGTCAACAGAATCCCAGAATGTAGGGGTTGGAAGGGACCTCTGGAGATCATCTCGTCCAGTTTCCCTGCTAAAATAGGTTCACCCGGAGCAGGTTGCCCACGATCACATCCAGGTGGGTTTGGAATCTCTCCAGAGAAGGAGACTCCGCAACCTCTCTGGGCAGCCTGGGACAGGCTCTGTCACCCTCACAGGAAAGAAGTTTTTCCTCACGTTCAGATGGGTCCCTTCTATTCTCATCTGCTATGATATCCCTTCTCACATCATTGCATCAGGATCCCACCAGCTACTGAAGCCAAAGTGGGCTTCGTTCACAACCCTTTACAAATGACAATGTCTATGCTCTGCCGTCATGAAAACCTTCACCATCTCTTTGATCCACTACATCCTACAACCACCTGCTCTTTCACTTATTTTCATTTCAAAAGCAGGAAGTCCCAGAGTAGCAAAGGGTGAGGAAAGGTGCATTCCCCTCACCTGTGTTGTTGAGGACCAGAAGAGTAGTTGTCTCAAAGTGAGTCCTCTTCCCCAGGGGCAAGAAGTACCGTGCAGACGAGAGCTCCCAGGCGTTCATGCTCTGCCAGGCAGACATCCGGAACAGTTGCAAAACCAAAGGAAGCAGAAGAACCACACAGAGCAGCAAACTACATTAAGAAGGAGATGAATAAACACTCAGAAAACAGATATTCAGGAGAACACATCTGCGTATTGGGAATACTGTGCTCAGGTTACCCAACACTCATCCTGTTAAAAATTTTTGGCACTTTTCTTCTCAGAAGTCTCAAACCACAAAGGCCCTCAAAATTTAGCAGGGTGGAGGACCTCAGATCTAGAGTGCTGAAATTTTAGGGCCATAAAATGCCTTTCAGACTTCCTGAATATAAGTTTTTTATCAATCAGCATCTCCCTTCTGCTTCTTGTGCCCCCCCAGGAAACGCAGCTTGCGTATCAATGGGGACAAATGAGTTCAGACACTGGCAACATGAGAGAAGCTTTAAAAAAATTAAAGAGGAAGCCTAAAAGTGGCATTTTTCCCTCCCTTCTCTGTACACACTAGTTTATTTTAAATCTTTGTCATCCATATGACATAAAGAAAACCCACCACCACCCTGTTTCTTTTCTTCATGAAGAAAGCAGGTTTCTTTTGCAGAAATCACTCAGTATAGAAATGAAACATCTAGAAAAGGGGGATTTGATATTACTGGCACTGAAAGGGAAGAAGCTTTCCTCTCCTCTGCGTGCAGATTACCAAGATCACTCATTGCCAAGACCTAATATCAATTAATCCAAACACTCATAGTAACAAGGGTGTGAAAATTGTTCGCCCTGCTGTGACTCTGCAGTTCCAGATCTGCAAGAGAGAAATGCTTTGTTACTTACATTGAACAAAGGTTTTTCACCGAAGACTTAAGCTGTAAGAAATTCATCCGTGCTATGGCAGACACCTGCTGCCTCCAGAGAGCCAAGCCACTGACTGTTGCCTCCCCGGTGCCCGAGAGCAGCAGGGAGCCCAGCTCCGTCTCGTTGGGGCATTGCCATCCTCTGTCTGCTCTCTCCTCCCCAAGGATGTGCTCATCTGCAGAGAGTTTGCCACATGCACATTTATGTCTAAGACAAGATTCTGTGTTGTACTGTGTGAACAATTAAGAGCCACCTCGTAATCAACTGTTGGAGGCGTGCCCGGGGGTTACTGCATAGTAGCTGTTCTCTTTGGCTGCAGACTGTGTATTTGCAGCCACGACTGTACCTTCTTGATCCACTGTGGCTTCTTCCTCCAGTCTCAGGAAGACATCCTCCAGGGTTGTCATGGTAACACCGTAATTGAGAATTCCCTGGTCAGAACAGCTGTCGAGGCCACTGAACAGATCTGCAGAACAGAGATGATACAATCACAAAATCACAGACTGTTGAGGGTTGGAAGGGATCTCTGGAGATCATCTGGTGCCAGCCCCCTGCTCCAGCAGGGTTACCCAGAGCAGGGGGCCCAGCAGCGCAGTGTCCAGGCGGGTTTGGAATCTCTCCAGAGAAGGAGACTCCACAACCTC
>JAAGNO010016154.1:54812-72919 GCA_033439905.1 Ceryle rudis
AGAGCTACTGGGAATGGATCCTGAGGGTCAGCATGGTTTGGCACACGCCATACGCAGGCTTGAACATCATCACTGCCGGGCATGCAATAGCGGAGCACCGAGCCTTGCTAAGTCGAGGTCAAGCTCTTTGCACAGATGGCTGGTTTACAACGCGCTGTCCCCCTTGTTGACATATAACAAAGCCCACAGGAAATAAAACTGTTATTTCTCTAAACTGAATTTACCAAAATTTCACCATTAGTGACCAGTCTGAATTGTCTATTTATCTCGTCTGCATTTTATCACTATTTTTTTCTCCGTGAAACAATGTTTTGCAAGAGCCTCACGAACACGAAAACTGCCCGGGGAAGTCAAAATGAAGCTGATGGCAGAAGCAGAGGTCTGTGGGAGCATTAAACCCAAGCTGCCCAACTCAATTCCATCTCTCTTAACCTGATAGCCTCCTTCCCCATGAATTCGGGGGGCACTGGCTCTACATCATCACCAAGGACCTCCTCAGGGCTCACTGCTGTTCTGGGCATCTCCCTGGTGGAGCCTCTCCTGCTCCGCACCCAGTACGAGGGCTTCAGGCAGAAAAAAGGGGGTTCTGAAGTGCCATATTTGCCTGACAGGAAAGAAAGAAGATGACCTGTCATTGACCAAAGCCACAACCAATATGCCATCCTAGACTAAACATTTAGGACATTCTGATCGTTATTTGGCTGCCTCAAAACTGGTACTTTGTCCAGTTAAAAGCAAAGGTTTGGAGCTGGGGTAGAGGAGATAAGAAGGTTGGCTTCAGGGCTATATCTAATGAATTCAATATTTTACCTAATGAATGAAAATATCCCATACATTATTACACTATTTTCTCATAAACAGTTCAGCAGGACTATGATTAGAAAGACAAAACAGTAAATTCTTTGTTGTCTTTGAGTTTAGGCATTACCAGTGTCTGCCAGGGGCAGAAAAGTCACTCACCAATATAATAATTGATATAATTTTTTAAGTCCAAAGCCTTTTTTGGTTGACTCGGAGAAGCTATTACACACAACTCATATAAATCCCAAGTATAAAAGAAGTAGGTAGGACCATAAGCATAAATCATACCTACCTGGCAGAACTCTGTCAAAATATACAGCTAGCAGCATGTACAAGACTGAATCAAAGACCAGCATAATGTAAGTTGAAAATAAAAGATAAGATTCATCCATAAGGTTAGAAAAAGAGAAACCCATTCCATATTTTTCTAAATGGAAAACCTGAAATAAAGGACAAAGAAGAATAATTTGGAGGCTGGGAATCTATGCACGCGCCATCAAACTCCAGATGCAACTGTCTTTGTTAACCCAGAAATCATCTGCAGTACTGACTAATTTGTCTTCTTTTCTTTCTTGTGAGGAAGGGAAATAAATTTACTCTACATAGAGCTCTTACGTTTCATTCAGAATTTTCCAGAACAATCCAGAAGCAGAAGAAAAGATCAGAGCTTTACAGAAAATCATTCAGGAAACATGATAGGGGAACCCTCGACATGACAAGAGTCCCAACAAAGGTGACACAGGGATCGATTTAACCAGATGGTGAATTAGCACTAAACTCAATTTCTTTTTCTGCTGGGTGCAGAAATCTCCTCTCCAGGCTGAATTTTTTATCTATCAGGAAATCAAATATTAAATAACTGGAGCTCCCTCAGAGCTATGGAGATATGACTGATGGAAAACTGGGAAACTCCACAGAATTATCCAGAGTGGGGATGGAGGAAGGATGGCAGCAGCAGCAGCAAACTCAGATTGTATGTGCACAGCCCTTGGCATCAGGAAGAGTTGCTGCAGCAAGAGGGGAATGACTGGGCAGCAAAAAGCTGATGTCCCCGAGTCAACTCCCGACTGCCTGGGATCCAGCCCCTGCGGATAATGGTGCTGTTGTGTCCAGCAATGGGCTCGCTGAGGCTTCCTCGGGTTCACGTGGGCATTACAGAAGTGAACAACAGCAGATTATTTGTGACGAGGGCCACGGTTTCCTTTGCATTCATTTTTAAATAGGGATGGGGGCATTTAAACCCCTCTTTCCTGCCCAAAACCAGCTCAGCTCGCAAAGAGGCTACAGAACAGGACGTGGATAGGAATGAAAAGTACCTGAAGGTTTTACAGATGTGGAACAGCTGGTGTTTTGGAATAAGGACTATGATTTCCTACGCCTTTCTCTATCAGCAGAGTACAGCAAGGTCTTTTATTACCCCTGTCTGTGACAAAAATTACTCTGAGGGCCCAGGACAGTAAGCTACTGGGAAGGTTCAGCTGCAGAGATGATGTCCCGTACCTTTGCAATGCCAACATTAAATGCAAAAGGACAGAAGAGACCGAGAAACCACTGCAACGGTTGTGGAAGATTTTCTACCAGCACTGTGAGGCTCAGGCATCCAAAGAGAGAGGTGATGAGGAACCCCACGAAGCCAACAAGTTTGGAGGTCCTTAAGAGGGAGCAGAGCATGAAAACCAGGTGGATCTGTAAGAACAGAAGTTTCCTTCACTCACTGAAGGAAATAAATATCTTCAACAGTAGCACTTCCATTTGCCAGCCAAACAGATCTCTGGTGAGCTGGGTCTGCATAATACAATACACTCAAGTCCTTCTTAGTGGGTTGATCTGAGTTTCAAATCAGGTCTTTAGCAGCCAACCTGCTGCCTGCCAGACCTTCAGGCTGCGATTCAAATCGCTGCTGCCGAGCCAGAGAATCCACTCGGCTATTTCAATTAGCACGGCCATGCAAAGGAGACAGCCCTGAGCACTGTGAAAAAGGCTCTGGAGCGACGTTTAGGCTGGTCAACATGGCAATAAAACATGTGGTGAGAAAATTTGGCTTTCAAACCTGACTTACACATGCTAGGCCATAGAGGAAAAACAGCAGTAAGACCGCAGGGAAGCTGCTGAAGTAGAAAACATCCCACACCAAGATAGCTGTCAGCATGCAGGAGAGGACCATCATGTAAACAGCATACAGCAGACTCCAGGAGAGCCTGGGGATGAAAAAGTGGCATCATGCTTTTGTTTAGTTAAGAACTGTTGCTCCAACTTCACCTGCGTGGCAAAACCATTTTAAATTAAAATAATAAGTGTTCCCCAGGGTTAACTCTGTCATACTCTATGCAGAACAGATAGTATGAGCCACCTTAAGAGGAACTACCCAGGGAGGAAGGAGATGCTGCTGCCATGCTCAACCTTTCTGGTTTGTCCTTAGAATACTGGAGAAAACAACTCATTTAACTAATTAACTCATTGCACAAACACCCAAGAGCATCAGCACACTGGTATCTCTATCTGGTACACCATACCACCGTATTTTTGGTGAACAGATACTTTAGTTAAAAAGGAACTCACCAAAATGCAATATCCTTCAGCCCCATTGCCTTCATCAGTACTTTAAGCTTCTTCTTTTCTTTTACAACATTCATCGATAAGAAATACATGAACGGGGAGAAAAGCATCACCACAGTAATCATGAAATAACTTTTTTCTAATGTAATTGAGGAGGTGACACTCCGGGACGTCATACGGACTCCACCAATTGAATTCATTTCTTCCCAAACAGAATGATTCGTCACCACCTAAAGGAATTCAAGGTCAACACCTCAGTATTTAATGATTTTCTGCAGTGAGAGGTATTTATATAAGGAACATTCTGATTCATTAGCCCTGGAATTTTGATTTATTTTTTTTTTTTAAGTAGCTTTCTAGAAAACAACAAATAATACAGTGAAGTCCTACTCCATCTGACTCACTTGTGTGTCTGCACCTTGCTAGATTCCCTCCCTTGACTACTGAGAGAGAGAAATCCTAATCCTTCAGCTCATCCGGAGGGAAGGATCCAGACACACAAACAACTCGCTCTCCCCAAGGTCCTGCTTCTCTCCCCAGGTATGAAAGCAGCCTGAATAGCTGGAGGTTCACAGGCAGGTGGAATGACCCCCACCCTGGTACACTTTTGAGGAATAATTTGGAAAGGAAGGATAAGAAGTAACAGATGTGCCTCCTTTGAAACCAAGACATCCATCAGGAAAGCAAAGCACCCTGGTGTCCCTCAAGAACTGCCTTTTCCTTGGAACTGGAGAAATGCTCTAAATCAAATAGAGTTGTTATGCTTGGTTCCCAGCTTTTAAAAAAACCAGTCATTTTGAAGAGAAACACAAGTTAGTCCAAATCTTCAGAATTAATCAGAAAGCCATCATTTTCTTCAGGAACTGCTGATTGCCTTCAAGGTCCCACCGTTGCCGCCAACAGTACTTGGAGTACTTTAAAAATATTTGATGTGATGTAGAATTTTCTGACAAGCCCATCCCTTACTGTTGCTACCAAGAAATCTGTGTTTCATGGACCAAAGAAAAGGACACCTCCATCAGGTCATAAATTCCGTTTACCTCTATAATAGCAGCATCAATGCTGGACTGCAGGGACATGAAGCCTCTGTACCAGTACAACGGGCTGTCGCAGTACTCCATTGTGAAATCGTAACACATATCTGCAAGGGCGACAGGTTAAGGGCATCACAGGTAAGAGCAGTAAAATTTAATTGGTTTTCACTACAAAAGCTGCTGATAAACGCGCATATCTACTACGGGAAACTCTTCAAATGGATTGTGGCCCACTGATGAAAAAAAAACCCAAAACAACAAAACCAACCCCAATTTATGAAGTCACTTATTGACTTCTTATGACAAAGCGATGCCTCCCCATGCCATGCAGCCATAAATTCTTATGTTGTATTACCCGTGTATCCAAAGTTGTCATATGGAAGAATCACGTTGCGAACAGAAAACCTGAGGTGATAGGAGAAGTTGTCCTTAAACACGACCCCTATAATTACTCCATTCGAAATCCAGGCTTCTTCCAGGTCACTCTCATTTTCCAGTGCCTCCAGTTTTATACCTGTGGTGTGTAAGAAAAATATTGTAAAGTGTCTCTGGAGGTCTGGAAATGCATGCACAGGCAGGGGGTGTATATTCTGCTTTTTTAGCATCGCAGCTCCTCCATTCCAGCTCTGGAATGGGGTGGCACCTTTAAATACTTCATCCTTTACCAGTTGAGAGCATACCTCAAAAGGATGAACCAAGGTGTCTTCACAGTATTATTCTACAAAGGAAGAGCTTTACAGCTCAGAAGCAGACACTGACCTCACCAGTAATTTAAATACTAGAGGGGCGACAGTTGTAGAATGGAGGATTTGGGATTAATTTTCTCTCCTGATCAAAGATACTGGAGAACCATTAAAACACAACACATTTAGAATAAACGACGACAACGCTAAATATTTAAAAAGCAAAACATACCTTTCATTACAGACTTCAGGGCCACTTTATTCATTATCTGCCTTGTGGTCACAGTGATGGGTGTAAAAGCGACAGTGACCCCGGTGGCATTATAGGCAGGATCATCCAACTGCCCAAGGTAGCCGTAAGGCACTGTGGGGTAGCGGTAGTCCGATATGAAAGTGCACACTAGGAATATCAATGGCAGAAAGAGCAGAGACAGTATCCACTCCTGGGTAAGAGAAAGAGTAAAGAAGAGGATTTAATAATAGAATAGTAGAAGGTCATCTTCTCTATGGGGTTAAAATAGGAACATGAGAAACTCAATCACTGCGGTCTCTGAGACGTTGACTAACTAACAAGGTCTATGGTGTGCCCATCGCCTCAGTAAATTACATTGCTCAAAGAGCCCAGCTACCCTCTTACACATCACATAAAAGAAAAATCGGTTAAAGTCTCAGAGCGTTCATTACAAGTTGGGCTTTTAAAAAGTATTTTAACATTTAATTTTACACAAAGACAATGGGGTGTGGGGGCAGGCAGGGATTGGCCATTTTCAGTTCTTAGCTACTCACTTTTTTTCTGGTTTGTTTGGGTTTTGGTTTTGGTTTTTTTTAGCTTACCTGAAAGCTCTGCATCTTCATCCTCCGCTTGATAAGTAAATTTTTCCACAGTAGAATTTTGGTTTGTTGGAATACACTCATGTTTCTCTGAAGCATCTTCATCTTTGAACCTACAAAAAATTAAAACCAGATATTTCAAATGCAACAAAAGCTAAAAGAGCAGCAACTGCCTTTATCTGCACGGTCCTTGAGCACGTGCAGTGACTCTTTCATTCCCTTTTCACCTCAAAAGAGCTGAAGCGACCCAGACCTGTTATGCTGAGCACAAGCCAGCCCTGCAGCACAGCTTCTAGCAGTGAAGGACCAAGAGACCTCCTTGTCCTCGATGGACTCCCAATCCTTGTAGCTCAGCAGTACGACACTGGTTATAAGCAGGATATAAGCCTGGGAGGAGTCACTTATGAAATAAAAAGGGGAAGCTCATACTATATGACCTAATTGGCTCAGATGGCCTTAATATCAAAGAAATTACAATTAAAATGGCCAAAACCTTTTTGCGCATGATTTTTAACATGCTACAGGCTTCATCCCAAGAAGGGTTGAGCAACTCCTGGCTGTGGCATGAGCTGAGCTCATACAGAAAGCAGCAGACTGAAGGCAGCTCAGAGCTACCAGAGAACAAATTCTTGGAAGCGCGTTGGAAGTGCTGTGCTTGTCGGGGGTATTCGTGGAAAAGGAGGGAGAAACAGCTAGTCATGAGCATGCACTGGCGTGTTACTCCAAAAGCTGTGGCAGCATCCTTAAAAAGACAGGTTGAAAGAAAAAACAAGGATCAGTTGTCTGGATTAATGCAGTTGGTGGACAACGAAGTAAGCATAAAGCTGGCTATCAGAGTTAAGTTTTGCAGAAGAGGTATGTCCAGATTGAGCAGTAGTAAGATAATCATGAGTCCCCTTAATGAGCAAAAGGGCTGAGCACTCGAATGCGAAAGAACTGCACTCATATAGCCAAAGTGCTGTGCCGTCACGTTTATAGCTAAATTGTGCTTTCAAACAAGATCTTGATCTTCTCTAAGGGAAGTTTCAGGTGGAAAGACCAGAGATTTAGAGACCTAATCCTTAAAAACCTTCCTGTCATGTAGAAGGAGGATCTACATTGTCCTGCTCCCTTTGGGGGATGATGCCTCATGGTGCTGACAGGCAAGAGGGGAGTTTATCTTCTCCCAGATATTTACATTCAGCCCTCAGGAGAGGCACATCTCTGCTGTAATGAGGCAACAGGGACCGAAATGTTGGAAGTGCAGCTACAACAAATGGTCTTTCCTGGGTACATGCTGCAAGCACTGGCACGGTGGGAGGATGGGGGAGAGATGTTGGCTCCATAGCAGAAACCTGCTCTTTTGCCATCAATCTGTGAGTAGATTTTTCTCTTACAGATGATCTCATTGCATACAGGTGTACACAAATTTGGATTTTGCCTGGATTAATGGTCTCTAGATCTCCTTGAGGAAACTGTGAAGTTAAACTTGCAGTCGCTTAGTCTTTTTTTACCTGACAGAAGCAAGGTGTAAGCAGGTGCGTATCACCCGCATGCATTTCCACAGCTGAAATGGGATTTGTGTCACAGTTAAAGTAGGTTTCCAGTCTGTCCTTCATTTTAATTGTCACGCAGAGTAACCTCGACAAGCTGACACACTGCTGAAGTTTCAGTTTTGCACCTAGGAAGTCCTGGGTGGGATGGAGAGCTGGAACACTAGGTACCTGTCACAGGTGTCCCATGTGTCCCCCCCCTTAAGGCTGCCTGACCCCCAGCCGTGCTGCTGCTGCAGAATTGGAGTAGTTGGGGGAAACGTGGCAAAACTGATTTCATTGCTCCTTCAGTATTTCAGGAGGAACTTTTAAGAGTGTCAGACTTTCTGAAGTCAGTCTTTAACTTCTACTGCACAGAGGGAAAGAAATCTGCTCCTTATATATGCTGGA
Source organism: Ceryle rudis (assembly GCA_033439905.1). Lineage (NCBI taxonomy): Eukaryota > Metazoa > Chordata > Aves > Coraciiformes > Cerylidae > Ceryle > Ceryle rudis. The sequence continues at coordinate 62,640 of JAAGNO010016154.1, forward strand.
TTATTGAGAACACTGAGCTCAACCTATTGCATCCTCTGAGCACCAAAAAAACCCACTGGCAATGCACCTCTGCAGTAAACTGAGCTCCATTTGTGTGTTATTTCATACCAAAGTAAAGTTAAAAAGTCTCTAAGCTTCATCACGAGCTTAACCCAGGCTGTTGGAAAGCTGCCCAGTGTCACAGCTCTGCACTCATATTCTCACCCGCTATTATTAACGGTATTACTAATTACTGACTGTTTTCATGCCTTTTAAATAACAGGTTTTATTTGCTTGGAGAAGAATGTTTAAGCCCTACCTTAGTGGGAAGGTTTGAAAGGAATCCAGAGCTTGTCCTTTGCAGCGTGCCTGTAAAAATCAGAGATGCTGAGCCTCCCTGGAATGGACTTGCCGCTTGTCCCAGCAGCTCTCACTGTCCCTTTGTCCACACACTTGGTTTTTTTCACTCAGTCACTTTTGCCAAAAGGCATTCCTCGCACCATCACTTTGCTTTTTCCCGGCTTCTCCCCCCCGCCCCCACCCTTTCCTCCTTGGCAGATCTTCAGGTTTATTTATGTTATAAAAAGCAAACAGAGCATGTTGTTGTTAAGTTGCTGGAGCGGATTCTCTGAAAAGTTACTCAGGAAATACTTGCGCCTTGGCCAAGAGAAGAAAAAGCAGCCCAACAGCAAACCACACAAAAATTCTTTTTCTAGCAAACGCCGTGATCTTTCTGGGTGCAGGAAGAGAAGTCGAGAGCACTACTGGGGCACACTGGTAGTGACTCCCACTTATCTCCGAGAGGCAAAGGAAACTGCTGGAGGAAGAGCAGCAAAGCGCTACCTCCGGGGTAGCAACAGCTCTTCTCATTAAAAAAAACAACCAAAACCCACAAAACTTCTCTTGACTAACTTCGTTCTTCTCCAGGGAATAGGGCTGATCTCATCCCCAGGCTGCGGAACACGCCGGCCCTTCGGTTGCCCACCACAGCATTCCCGGCCAGGGCACAGTTGATGGGCTGTGGTGGGTGGGACCATCGACCAGCTGGGACAGATCCTGTCCTTGGGAAGGCGGGGAACTGGATCCGCTTCCGTTTGCCCTGCCTAGTGTGTGGGGGGAAACTCCACCCCTAAGATTTAAATAACATTTAGATGATTCAAAGCTAGGCAGACTCCAGTTAAGTCTGGACAGAGTGAAGACCTGCCTAAGACATCACCTGGATGTCCTCTTTCAGCCCCTCCTCACAAAGGGGAAATACCCCAGCCTTTAGCTGGAGAAGAGGATATGCCAGGTCCCAGTTAGTGAATCTCAAGCAAAGCCACCTTCCCTGCCCCCCATCCTTTACAAAGGCACTGACGCTTGGAGATCGCTATGGAAAGCGGCTCTCTGGGTGTGTGGGGTGGGATTTTCCTGTCAGGACCAGCCTAGCACTGAGCCACGGCAGCCACCTGCTGGTACCTGCCTGCCCACATCCCTGCCTGCCTTTACCTAGACACGCATCTGTACCTGCATCATCCGTACCTGCATCATCCGTACCTGCATCACGCACACGAACCAAGGGAGCTCAGGGTGCTTGCTGCTGTGTCTGTCCCATGAGATGGCACTGCCCCCATCCTCCAAGGGATCCCTAGCCCAGCTTTTTCCAGAGCCCTGTGAGACAGGGCAGCAGGGCACCAATGGAAGCAGCGAAGAAGAGATGCTGGTCTGCTCAGAGTGAGGGTACTGATGGTTGCCCCCATGTCTGCACCAGTATCCCAACTCCCTCCTTTGTTTGTTTTTTTTGGTTGTTTGTTGGTTTGGGGTTTTTTTTGTTGTTGTTTTGTTGGTTTTGGGTTTGGTTTTTTTTTTTTCCAGAGATGGGGATCTAAGAGCAGCCAGTTTTCGTTACACTTTTTTTCCGGGTACTGCTGAGCCCTTTCCTCTCTCCTTGTCCCCACGTGGTGTGAACCAGAGATAAGCAAAGGTGACCTGAGCTAGATCACACTGCAACAGCAGCTTTTTGGGGTCAAAAGGCAGCCTTAAGTCCTTCTACCAGAAAACACCACCTTTGCTGGCCACCTGACACAAGCCAGAAAGATGCTTCCCAGGACTGAGCAAGCCAAAGCCCCATTGTCCTCCTGCCACAGACAAGGGAGGGTTTCAGAGCCTTCTCTTCTTGGTTATCTCCAAGGACCGAGCCCCCACGGGCAGCCGCAGTGCCCAGCTTGCTGCTGCAGAGCTCGCTGCCTTTGCAGCAGCAAATCCTCTCCGCAGGGTTATTCCTCAGCACAGCAAATCTTCATGTCAGTCTGAGCAGGGGTACAGGTGAATGGCAGGTAGCAATTTGTCAAAGGACAACGGCTTTATTTATTAAAATAATAAATCTTTTTCTTTGTGATGCAGAAAACCTGCAGAGGGGTATGAGTGGCGACAGGGGTAACCAAGTCCTCTGATCACACACAGCAGTAACACTGATGAAATACACTGAATATTTCCCTTTGGGGCTCCAAGGGCTTAGGGGTGAAGTGGTCTCTGCTCCAAAGCCCCATCAGCCACCATGTCCAGGTTGTGCTCCTCTGAGTCCCTGGTAAGGTCTACAAACACCTGCAACACACCGCGGTGGAATGACCCCGTTATTGCCAAGGACTGACAGTCTTTATGCTGGTCACAGGCTATTTCTTCTTTTCATACAGGCAGTTTCTAACCTGTAACTTGTACATCAGCATTACCTGTTGCAGAGTGTGTAATGACAAGCTGTACTCCTCCAGCCTGAAATTCTGTTTAGCTGTGGAGGGATGGAGAAAGCAGCCTTAAAAAAACAAAACCCATACCAATAATTTCAAAGCAATCTTCTTAATTGATTGTTTCCTCTTACCTGCTTCTAGCTTGGAGAAAGACTGGGACAGAGGTAGTGCATTTTCCATCGGAATCTGGTAGGTAAGCAGAGAAGAAGTCCTGAAAAAGTAATGAAAAAGTTAATTCATCATTTTGTGACTCGGCGCCAAATTTTAGGGGTGCTTGTAGGGTTACTCTACTCCCAGCTAAATTACAGAGCAAGGTCTGTAGGAACAGCAGAGTGTCCCAGAACAAGTCTGGGCTGGGTGTGTAGCCCACAGAGTAGTGACCTTTCTTGACGAGCTGCGTAGGGGAAGAGGCGCAGAATTTCGGTGTGGAGAGCATCACTTTGCCCCGTGTCCATCATTTTGACTTCTAGGTGGTAACTTGTACCAAACTTACTTTTCAGATCCTCAAGGGAACCGATGTACCTGCAGAGGAGGGAAAACAGTTCTTGAATCATCATAAGGGCCACAAAAGTGATCCGAGGGCTAGAGCACCTCTCACAGGAAGAAAAGTTGGGAGAATTGGGGCTGTTGAGCTTGGAGAAGAGAAAGCTCTGGGGAGACATTTAGGTGGCTTTTCAGTGATGGTTTTCAACTAAAAGAGGGAGACTTAGACTGGAGAGAAGGAAGAAACTTTTGACACTGAGGGTGGTGAGGCCCTGGCCCAGGTTGCGCAGAGAGGAGGTCTCTGCCCCATCCCTGGAACCATTCCAGGTGAGATTGACCAGGGCTCTGAGCAACCTGCTCTGGTTGCAGATGGCCCTGCTCAATGCAGAGGGTTGGACTCGATGAACTTTAAAGGTCCCTTTCAACCCAAACCAGTCTGTGATTCTATAAGCAACAAATAAGGCAAAGACTGGATATGAGCAGCAGATGTACACCCTCTTATTCATCATCAGGCTAAACTGTGCTGCTAAACCAACCTACCGTCCTCACAAAACTGCGGGTCTTACATACTTGGGACAAAACAAACAACATTTCCTGTTAGATTAAGAAGAAAAAACGAACACAAAAAGCCCAAAACCCAAACTAGAAATCAGGTGGCATCCTGCTGAGTGACACCACCCCAGTGCCCACCGCAGCTGCCCTGACACCAGGATGGCCACCCGGTCACACATCGCCACTGCCTCCTCCAGGTACTGTGTGCTGAGGACAGCTGCCCGCTCTCTGCTTTTCATGGTGGTCTGGATCACCTTCCTGGGAACACAAGGATCACAGTTACCTCCCAGGAGCAGTCAAAAGAAAATTTGTTTTATGTCTCCTTCCTCAGAACCAACCAAAATGATAAAATTATTAAGAAGTGGGTGACTAAAAGCCTTCAGTTATCTCTCAAAGATGACATGCAAATGTCATGTTGTGATTTCTCATGTCAGCATCCCTCCAAATTTCACATTTTCAGTGTGAACTGTTGATGAAAACCTGGAGAAACAGGAAGTACTACCTATAATTTTTTCCTCCTGCTCTGAAGAAAACAGGATTTTTTTGGGGGGGGGTCTTCTGTGCCAAATGCCTGTGTCCACCAAATGCATGTGTCCACCTGGCAGCTACTCAGATTTTTTTGGGGTGTACTACTGTTAAGATTACATCTGATGGTTAGCAAGGGCTTGTTGCCTGCTGAGTAAGGAGTTTAGCGAGTGGTTTCCCATCTCCTGAGCATCAGGAGAAAGGGAAAACACAGATGTACTCTGTCCATCAGATGGTTACCCCAACAGGGAAGGTAAGCTCCATCCTATTAAATTTGTCACAAACTTCTGAATTCTGCTAAAACGAGGCTGCTCACCACATACGGCGCTGCCCTTTCAGGTCCATGCCCACCGATGGCTCATCCCAAAGCATCACCATCGGATCTCCCAGGACGCTGAGTGCAAAACACAGCTGAAATGGGAAAGACATCCAGGTCAGGTCAGTTCTGCTGTTACTTTATCTGCAAAACTGGTGGTGGTCAAGTTCTGCTACACCTTAATCCCTGTGAATTTTTAGAAGCTGAAGCACTTGTTACCAGAACGCAGGAGGAACCCCAGGGATTCAAAAAAAACCAACCCGCCTCGGGTGTTCAGGTAACATTTTAATCTCCCAAAATCAGCTTTCCCCAAAGCTCCCAAGCCTGCCAAAGATCTGAAAGTGGTTCTCCATCCCATTTATTGGCAGATGCCCATGGAAGGGCACGAAGAGGTGATTACCTTGTAAATCCAATTTGTTTCTTAAACACACAACAGGAGAGAGTGGGGAAAGAGGAGAGAGGGTGGAGGGGATCATGCCAGGCTGGATTCAAAAGCTACTGATGAAAACAAATCATGCTGGGAACCCACTCTGCTGAAGGTTTTCTCTGCACCACATTCAAGGAATAAAGAGCAGAATTTGCTCAAGCATCTCCACACAAATCTAGCATGTACCTTTCTGGCTTCTCCAGCAGATAACCTCCTGGCTGGGGTTTTTAAATGCTTCTGGAGATCCAAGACCTTTGCTATCCTGTGGGGAATGGAAAGGAAAATGTCTAACACTGTGGTCAGGGGTGCTGAGAAACCAGAGACTAACATACTTGTTTTGGATGATGCACATCACCCTGGGTTCCTTGGTGATTTTATTCCTACCTTGGATGGTAAGTTAAGGAATTTTTTCAGAAACTCAAGACAGTAAGTGCAGCTCATGAGAAAAGTGCGTTACTCGTGTAACTGGCCATGAACTGGAGCAAGTTTCATTTTTTTTCTGAACTGTTCTAGGTAAAGTAGGGCTCAAATCTTCATTATACTGTTCTCAGACCCTTCGCATCAGAAGGGGATCCCAGTTCTCCAAGATAGAGACATCGGAAGGGACCTACAGGAAAGCTGGAGAGGGACATTTTTACGAGGACATGTAGTGATAGGACAAGGGGTAATGGCTTTAAACTCAAAGAGGGGAGGTTTATGTTAGATGCAAAGCAGTTTTTCACTAGGGGGGCGGTGAGGCACTAGAGCAGGTTGTCCAGAGAGACAGTGGATGCCCCATCCCTGGAAGTGCTGAAAGCTGGGTTGGATGGGGCTTTGAGCAACCTGGTCTAGAGGGAGGTGTCCCTGCCCATGGAAGGGGTATTGGACTAGATGACCTATAAGGTCCCTTCCATCCCAAACCATTCTACAGTTCTGTGACTGAAGGTGCTGTCTCTCACCCACACTAGGCTTGTTACCAGCAAAGCCTTCTATCTCTGGAGAGACAAAGAACCGAATGCTGAAGTCGTTTGGCTTTTTACCGGCTGATGATAACAGCTGCATCTTCTTTCCTCATCCCTCTGATGGCAGTGTATGCCTCCAGATGCTGGTGCACGGTGAGGTCTGGCCAGAGCGAGTCCTGCTGCAGGCAGCAGCCCAGGCCCCCCGGGCTGCGCTGCCCTGGGGAGGAGGCAGCTGCATCGCAGCCCTTGAGCAGCACCTGCACACACATCACACCCCCCCAGCAGCCGCAGTGGGTTATTCTGGGATGAATCAACCAGCCCCTTGGAAACGCAGTGATGTTTTCTCCAGCGTTGCAAGGAACCTCATTAGAATGTGGGAAAGGGTGGCCAGCATCACTGGAGATATCATCTCCATCTACCACAGCTTCTGCTCACCTGAATCCGGGGCAGCGTTTTCATGAAACCAAAGAGTTATTTGCTACTGCAAAACCCGGGGTAAGAGTTCTAATTATCTTTTCCTAGTAATACTTTTCTATTTCAAACATTCAGTCCCAAATCTGTAAGAGCAATGGTATTTCCCCTCCTCCAGCACATGTCATTAATCACCCTGCACATAATTAAGTGATGGATTGTTACTGGCCCGACCCTGTTCACATTCGTTTTCAATTTCCTGCTCTTGCAAGGCTGTTTATGAAGAGTGTTATTTTTCCTCAGATGTCAACATTTCATACAGGGCTTGTGAAATTTCATGATGGGTTTCAATTGCCTGCTGAAAATTCTGTGCAGCTCAAACCCTTAAAAGCTGTAAAGCTGATTTTGATGAAAACTAGAACGTGCTTTGACTGAAACACTTTGCTCCTGTAAACAGCCAGGGTTGCCTGTACATAAACTCCCTGACTTAAGGGCTATGTTACTGACCTGCCTTCTCACATCCTTCATTTACAGAGGCATCGAGGTCATCCCCCCCAGCTGCTCCAAAGGAACCACCTACCTCCCCAGCAGTCACCGTTACGTCTCCAGAAATCATGTTTATGGTTGTGCTTTTTCCAGCACCGTTGGGTCCCAGCAGACCTAAAACCTCTCCTGGAATAAATATGCAAGAACTGTTAATTATTGTTAATAATTCTTCCCTGTGTGCTGGGCAATATCTAAAAGTACAGTAGGAGAAAGAGCTGTTTATTAACTTATCTCCATAAATTAAAACCCCGAAGGCAGCAGCGTTGGGTCTGGCTGCACACAGGAAAATTCTAACAAAAATACAGTCTCCAAATATGACCTCTGCATTAGATTTTATCATTTACAGGGAGTGCAGCAAAATACTTGAACCTTTTTTAACACTCAGAGAGAGGTTTTTGACAGCAACTTTCTTCTTTTTCTTGAAGATGGAGCTGGCTTTCTTGTCTTCGTATTCCTTGCGCAAACTGTTGACAATGATAACCAGTTCCTGTGAAGAGATGAAGTGGGAAATAAAAACCTCTCCTCCTATCCCATGAGACAGCTCATCTGTTCTTACCATTAAGTATGACTCTCTTTAAAGAGGAGATTTCAAAATTAAAAATCCAGGAAACGGAGTCACAGAATAAAAAGGAAATAAAAATAGCAGAATGGGAATAAAAATAGTGTCAGCTAAACCCCTTCTGGTGCCAGGGCAACCGTGGGCTGGATGGTGAGATGTGCACTTGGACATCAGATGAGTAAATAAGTGCATGAGCTAAGAAAGCAGAGGCAGATCTGAAGAGTGGAAAAGAAAACAAGGCAGAAAGCTGGTTTCACCTCCTCCTGATGCAGAGAGGCCATTGCGCTCCTCACCCTCTCCCTCTCTGCCTGGACTTCTGGGGACTCCTCCCCAGGGTGGTCCCTGTTCTGGTGGGCAACTGTTCTCCTCTGCTGGATCCTGCGAGCAGAGGAGGAGAGATGGTGTCACCAGCAATCAGTTCCAAGAAGGCTTGCGTTTAGAAGTTTGTTCTTGGGGCAGCAGCAATGCAGAGCCCACAAAATTTATTAGAATTCAGGGAGCTGTCCACAGACAGCATTTGCTAAAATATTTATTCATGGAGGGGAAAAAAAATATTAAAATCTCAGGCAGCTTTGTCTTTTCCTTCATCAATAAGTATTGACCGATTCCCTGCATGGACCATGCCAATGATCTGCTCAGGGAGAATTAAAACCCACAGGGTAGGTTTTCGAAGCTATTTGGGCATCTAACTCCTAGCTGAGCCACATTTGTTGATGTCTGACAATATATTTTACAAATCTTCTCCCCCATGACTTCGGTGACCAGTCGCATGCTGTTGGTGACAGATAAGCAGGGAGCAGGTGGCAGATGACCCCAACTCCTCATGACACATTAGGGGAAGCCTTCCTCCTTTAGAGAACAATCCGGACACATTTGAAAAGGAGTTAAAATGCTGGATTTCAGTTTGTAACTATGAATTTATCCAGCTGTAGGGAAACGTCCTGAAACATCAGCTATGAAGCTGAATTGAAAAAAAAAAAAGCTTCAGTCAGAGTTGTTATTCTCTCTAGGACACTGGAGTTCAACTGACCTTCTATTGCAACACACCGAGTGGGAATTTGCCTCCAGACACATTCAGGAAAACTCCAGTAAATAAAGTTGGAAACTGTAATGACCCAAAGGAATGAAAAAGTCCCTCCCTTTGTTCTCAGTGTCCTCCCCTCCAGATAAACTGGTGTAAACTAAAGAGATGAGCTTTATCCACGCTTTGCAAAGTGGTTTTATGTTTGCTTCTCCCTTCCTCTTGCTGTCAGGGGTGAGACAGGAGGGTCCTGCCTGGCTGTGCAGCACCCAGCCCCCCCCTCCCCCAGACTGGGATAGTTGTGACTCCTCACAAGGCATCCTGGCTGCCAGGGACACACCTGAAGACAGGATCCAGTCTCGTAAGTGTTTCTCCATATCTCATCTCCAACCAGCGCAGGAGAAAAGCAAAAATCACACAATGGATGTAAGGCTAAAACAAAAGCAAAAATGAATTAGATTCATCTAGAGACAAGGAAACAACACACTCGATTCATTTGAGTTCTAAGTGGGTGCAAGGACCGAGCTCATCTACTACAGCTACTGAAAAAGTCCAAAAAGGGGACAAAGTTAAATTAATGCTTCGAGGACTTTTCCATCTCACAGATCATTTGCAAAAGCCTTGACTTCACACTGCAGCTGTAGCTCAGATAATGTGCACCCCAACAGACATCCTGCAGAGACCACATCCTCCTTTTGCAGAAGGAGCACTGGACTGATTAGTTGATTAATAATATCTCTGCCTTATACATGACATGCACATTTTTGCACATATGGTACAGCATCACAAGACACGGGGCCATGATTACTTCGATGTACCTCCCCTGACAACGTTTAGTGTGAAATTTTGGCCATATAACCCATGCTTTATTTATGGGGAGAGTTCTACAAAAGCCCAGTGCAAGCCCATCGCATTAGAATAATCATCCTTTCCTCCCAAAAGTCATCAAATTGCTCCTTACTGCAAAGACAGCTATGAAGATGTAATTCCACGACTCGAAAAGACCAGTATTTTCACTCAATGAGAAATGCTACAAGAAAAAAAATATATTATTAGTCCATTAGAAAAATCCCTTAGCGCAGCGTGCCCCAGTGTAGGGTAGGAGCAAGTGTGGGATGCAAGGATGCTTAGCTTTTCTTCAGGGTGGGATAAAGGAGCTTTGATCTGTACTTATGGTTTTGGGTTCACACTGTCTCAAAGAGCTGCAGCTGGCCTTGGCTACAGCTAATTCAGAGGTGCCTCAAATCAGCCAGGTTAGATTGATCTATTCCATCATTGCTTCTCTCTTCTCAGTCCTTTCGCCTCCTGTCAGCTCACCTGATTCCTCCAGGTCTTCCCACTCCACCACCTTCCCCTCCCAATCTTCCCCTGGCTGCCAAAAACTACCAAAATAGTCATTGTAACAGCTTTTTGTAACTAAACATACCCAAAATACCCAAAACAAAGAATGAACGAGTCAAAGCTTGGTCCCTTCTCTCAGTCCCCAGCCTGGACTTTCTCTCCTGTTGTCTTCTCATTCTGTCATTTTGACAGTTGGCACTTTGAGATGGGGAATTTGAAAAGCACCTCTTGCTTTTCCAGCTTGCACCATTATGACCATTCTTGAATTTACGAGGACATTCCCTCTCTATTCTGCCCTTGTGAGACCACACCTCACGTTTGGGCTCCCCAGTTTAAGAGAGACAGGGATCTACTGGAAAGAGTCCAATGGGGAGCTATGAGGATGATTAAGGGACTTGAGCATCTCCCCTCTGAAGAAAGACTGAGGGAACTGGGGCTGTTTAGTCTTGAGAAGAC